>JAAMPI010000896.1:0-23420 GCA_013054445.1 Cudoniella acicularis | reverse complement strand
TACCCACGCACCCATGAAATAAAGTAAAAACACCAAAAGTTTTTTTCGTCACATACCGCTATCACATGTCAGTTATAGACCAACCTCTACCAAGCATAGCAGGCAAGAAAAATGTAGAAAGATAAGCATGACACATCAACGCTTCATCAATTCGCTCACTCGCTATCTCGCTGTTTCTGCTCTGCTCTGCTCTACTGTAGCAGGGAAAAATACAAATGGAAGCGTGAAAAATCTCTAGACCCACCTTACCCCCCATCCACCTCCCGCATCTCATCTCGTGATACTCATTTCCCATCCTTTCTTGCTGTGACCGACCGATATCCTCATCTGTCTACCCATCCATCCATCAATTTATCCTATGATACGCCAAGCGCCACCTATGCCCATGCAAAAAGAAGAAAAAGCCCTATTTCGATTCGTTTACCGTTCGCTCATTCATTCGTTTGTTCGTCTTTCTTTCTTTCTCCTAAACGCCAACGCCGTAGAGCCTTCCTTTCTTGCTTAATTTCCAGAACCATGCAAATTGCCCAAGATCCAAACCCCTTCAACAGGAAAGTTCGCACACTCATTGCATTTCCACCTCCATCGGGCGTTTCGCTTTCGCGCCCCCATTAGCAGGACTCCTACTCCCGCTTCCGCCTGTGTCACGTCCACTAACTGATCTGCCTATCCCCAGCCCCGCAATGCCATCTCTCAAGGTAGCGAATGGCCCTGAATCGCCATTTAGGATAGAACCCGAGCTCGAGACATGTCTCTTTGGCCCTGAACCTGACCCGGTAAGGCTGTCGCCACTAACCCTTCCCGGCCCACCGACCTCCCCAATTGTTAATGCTGAGTGAGCACTCTCAACACCTGTGAGGACGGTCTTGTGAGTGCTTAGGTTGCTGCTGCTTGGACTTCCCAAGTAGCGCTCCGTAACAGCATTATAAGGACCGTTCATTTCTTCGTCTTTGCGGCCGAAGACCTCATGCCACCAACGAACCTTATCCAACCTGGGGAAAATAAGACGCTCCTTGCCTTTGACATGATCGTCAATCTTGCCGCCATCGTAATCAGGATTCGTAAACCCAGCCCTTTGAGAGAGGAAGTACGCCCAGACAGAATGAGTTCTCTCTTGCACACCAGCATCCTTGCGGGACTTTTCGTTGTTGTAGAGGAAAGTGCCGTATTGGCAGGAATAGAGGTGGTAGAGGAGTCTGCGGAGGAAGCGCTCGTTGAATTCGAAGCGGGTGGGGAATTGGCGGAGAAGTTGGTAGGTTGCGTCGAGGAATTGGTGGAAGACCGGGGAGATGTCGTTGGGTTTTGTTTCGGCGGAGTTGCTGGTTTTGGAGCCTTTTACTTTGGGTGAGTCTTCCGCGGTCGTGTCGCCGTTTTCGGATTCAGAGACTGTGTCTTGACTTGCGTTGCTTTTGTTGAAGAAGCGTTTGGCGCTTAAGAGGGCATTCTCGATGGCATCTCCTCGTCCATCACCATTCCCACCGGGTTGTATTGCGGATCCTGCTAGAGCATCATTCTGGATTTTGAACCACTTCTCACTCCCTAGATAGCCATTTCGATGCTGAAACATGTGTCCAAATGATAGCCAGTCTTTCTCAACAAGAACAATGAATCCATCAATAGTCCGGAAATATGGATCGAGGAGTAGCTGTGCTAGCGCACTTAACTGACTTGTCCGATCCCAGCCATCTGAGCAATGTATCAGGACATGAGAATGCTGGATTCCAACTTGTCGAGCTATTAGTGCAGAACCATCAAGCAACCCAGTAATATGCTTCAGCCAATTGCTTTTTGCCAATAACTCTCGATTTAGCGGTAACGATGAGATATCAGAATCTTTGATGGCTTCAATGACTTTATTGAGAGACTCCCGCATTACGTGAATGTTGTCAATGCCAAGGTATGCTTTGGTAGCGAACTTGTAATGATCCATATTTTCAGAACCCAGGCCAACAGCTTGCATAGCCAAAGCATTTACGGTTGGCCGTGCATCCACGATCAAATTGTGCTGTTGTGCTCCATAGACATGGGCTTTGTCTGAAACAATCTCTATATTTGAGGAGGAAAGCATTTCATCTTCCAATCGCTCAGTTTCCGAGAGCTCCCCTTCTGTGCTGGGAAGATCAAGATCAATCTGACTCGAAGCCGGACTAGCTCTGGAAGTGGTAGAAGAACCCAGGTCACCATCGATTGGGGCGCAAGCCGAGAAGCAGGCGCTGACCAATTTCTCATCCTGAATGCTGCGATTTCCTCTTAGCCCCGCCATAGGCTGCGAGCTCCTAGTTATAGAGCAATTGTTGACAGGATGTAGATATGTCAGGACCGGTATCCGTACCCTCGAACGATATCTGCCGGCATAATTCAGAGTGTTGTCGGAAATACTCGACGGTACAGGCAGGAGAGCCGGATATGTTGGAGAGAAACCATAATCCAAGTTGATTTTCGATATCCTCCATCCTCTGTCTGCTCCCTTGTCACTGATTCCCTGCCGTTTCCATTCTGCCTTTGCGTCGTAGATTTCCCAGCCATTTATTTCCTTCTCGAATGTGGGCGCTTTAGCTGGGTAGGTGAAAGCATGTAGCTTTTCTATGCTGCCGACCCTGCATGACTTTGCTCTGATTGTTTCGAAAACCTCCCTAGCTTGTTTCTCCTCTCTGAAGTTGAATGTGAAGAAGGTAAAGTCGCGACATCGTAAGCGTATCGAGGAGAGGAGGCCGGAAGTTGGCGGAGTTGGTCTGAAGGTACAGAAGGACACCAAGGGATATGCAATCCAAAAGGGTCTCCGCTGTGGTGAGGTTCGGCGGGGATGTCCTCCTTGCGCAGCAGGCGGCGCGTTTTCCTCGAGGATTATATGGTGCTGGTCAAGGTACAGGGTGATTTCGGTGACGGCCCCTTTGGCTAGAAGCTGCACATCTTTAATCTGGAAGAGGGGAGTCAGTATTCTGCTATACATGCAGCTGGAAATGCGCTCACTTCTAGGACCTTAGTCTTCTCAGCCATGTTGACCTCCGCTGCTTATGTCGCAAGCTCAAATGTAGCACGTGTGGAGGTCTGCTCATGACACAGCAGATGGATTTGCAGACGGGTAAGGCGTGGTATTTAAAGGTTTGTAGGATGGTTCAGATATGGCTGTTGAGATTTGTTGTGCTGCGTTGAAATGGAAAATATGAAGGATAGAACGGTTCTCACTGGTGTGAATGTGTGTAGATCGTCCGGCCCGCATTCACATTTGGCCGGCTCTATCTTGGTGCCTTAAACTTACCTCCAG
The DNA here is from genome assembly GCA_013054445.1 of Cudoniella acicularis. Taxonomy (NCBI): domain Eukaryota; kingdom Fungi; phylum Ascomycota; class Leotiomycetes; order Helotiales; family Helotiaceae; genus Cudoniella; species Cudoniella acicularis. Next base: position 20,155 of record JAAMPI010000896.1, on the reverse strand, counting down.
ACCTCACTAGCAGCTGCGATTAACTCTGAACCAATAGCTTTAATAAGAACAAGAAGAGGTAAGAATGGACTAGTAGTGCAATAATTATTTATTTCAAGGGCAAAGAAATCAAATCCGACTAATGCGAAGGACATTTCAGACATTCTTTTTCACTTACAGAACCTCACTGCCCTCGATCAAAAACACGTCATCAAGCGACAATCGGCGTGGGTTTAGACATCCTAGGTACCAGTATATCAATTTAAAGCTTCATGATGGTGCAGTTCGAAATAGAACGTGGATCTCATCCGGCCGAGCAAATTTTATAAGAGATGATGCTTTAGAAGCATCCCAAGGAGTTCTGCAAAATTGTTCGCAATGTTGATATCAGTCTCAGTCCCTCTCTTCTGGTGTGGCCCATGCTCGTGATCCCGCCAATCGATAGCGGGGCTAGCATCCAATAAGCGAGCCCACGACCACACACAATCAAAACTATTTTCGATTTCTACAACCGCGCGAAGAGAGAAGTTGGACCTCATCGACGACAACACCATTGAACCTATCTCACAGGTTCAATCCGACATCACCAGCCACACATCATGGCCTCCGGAGTACCAGGAACTGCAATGTAAGTCTCGCACCGTTCTCCCACCCCATCACTCAAAACCAGAACTATGACTGACCGCTTTCTCCCCTCTTCACAGTTCCAAGCGGAGAAAGTTCGTCGCCGATGGAGTCTTCTACGCCGAATTGAACGAGTTCTTCCAACGCGAGCTGGCTGAGGAGGGCTACTCCGGTGTCGAAGTGCGCGTAACCCCCACCGTGACCGATATCATCATCCGGGCCACACACACGCAAGAAGTTTTGGGCGAGCAAGGACGCCGCATCCGTGAGCTCACATCCCTCATCCAAAAGCGATTCAAATTCCCCGAAAACTCCGTCTCCCTGTACGCCGCCAAGGTGCAAAACCGTGGTCTCTCCGCCGTCGCCCAGTGCGAGTCCCTCCGCTACAAGCTCCTCAACGGCCTCGCCGTCCGACGAGCATGCTACGGTGTTCTGCGCTTCATCATGGAGTCCGGTGCCAAGGGCTGTGAAGTAGTTGTGTCTGGAAAGCTGCGCGCCGCCCGAGCAAAGAGCATGAAGTTCACCGACGGCTTCATGATCCACTCCGGTCAACCCGCTAAGGATTTCATCGATTCGGCAACCCGCCACGTTCTCCTCAGACAAGGTGTTCTCGGTATCAAGGTCAAGATCATGCGGGGTTCGGATCCTGAGGGCAAGAATGGACCACAGAAGAGCTTGCCAGACAGTGTGACGATTATTGAGCCAAAGGAGGAGCAGGCTGTTGTTCAACCCATGAGCCAGGATTACGGTGCCAAGTTGGCTGCGACTCAGGCGGCAGCTGACGCTCAACGTGTTGCGGAGCAGGGTGAAGGAGAGGCCCCGACCGAGGAGCAATAGATTGGTTCTTTCGTCGGTCGTGCGGAGTTCTTTGTGGCTGGGTTGAGAGGAGGGAGACCTGAAATCCTAAATCAATCAATCTGAATCTGATGAATGGGCGTGTGGGAAATCATTTGCATGCGAAGCGGGCTTTCTCGGCTTTTGGCTGTGGGCTTGTAATTCTTGCCATGAAAATAAAATAAAACACGGCTGTTACCACCAAACTACAATTCTTCACAACCAAAAAAAATATATAAAATCCAAGACCAAATCAGTGAGACTTCGCTGACCGACTGACCATCTTAATTTTTAACGCTTAGTAGCCAACTCAACTCAAATAGTAGGTAATAATAGTCTTGTTATACCGCGCCCACTACCAGGTATGCCTAATGCAAGTGCGCTTTCTTTCTCAATCGAAAAAAAGCGCGGATATATCTATCTTATCATACAAGATTTTATCTCTCGAGTCTCCACCCAGCAGTTCCACCAGTTCTGCCTCTCTTTCCTTCTTTCCCTGGTCCACCATTCATTCGTACTATACAGAGACAGAAACGATGAACCGAACCCAATGAACCAAGTATCTTTTCCCAACGCCAAGCCACAAAAAATAATTCAAATCCCACATCATGTATATCGTACCGCAGTAGTAGTATAGTAGGTACCATATGCAAAGGAAAACAAAAAGGAACAAACACACGGAAGTACGGTAGTTGGTGTGTATTGATGCAGACCACATGCTGCAGTTGTTATACGCGCTACCAGCCTTCCTTCGTTCCACCTATGCCGTGCAGTACTGTACTGTGTATGGTAGGATCCTAGATTAGGCCTGTCCTTCCTGGCCATGTGGGGCATATGGGCCATGTTCAAAAAATACTCAGGCGCCCAAGTCTCAAGTAGTTTATAGCCTTTGCCCCTTTGGCCTTCCTCATTCGTTTGTGACCGACCATATACAGATATAATAAAAATGCGCCAAAGCAAAAACAAAAACCAGTTTTTAGAGGGTGTCAGGTTATCGCGGTAAGGGCGATGATTTCCTCGACATCGACCTCTCGTGCTCTACTGGTTCTGTGAAGCTCCTTTTGCTCCCGTTCGCGTGCCCGTTCCCGTTGCTGTAAACTTTCCCGTTTGTAGCGTGGGTTGGGTTTTCGTCTTCGCTTTCTGATGCGAGATCGGTGAGGCCGAAGCCTGTGTTTTCTTCCTCGTCATAAGCTCGGATTAGGCCTTGCCTGTCGCCTCCTCGGCCGAATCCTTGGCTTCCCATGCTCATTCGATGGGGATCGAGACTCCGTCTAGCTTGCATGCTTCTTCTTGTTTGGATGCCAGAAATTATATCTGTTGCAATTCCGTCGTGGGTCGTCCCGTGGATCATCTTTTGTCCATTTGGATCGCCACGTGAGAGGTTGAGAAGATATACCCCGGTGAAAATTACCAGGAACCCGCTCAGAAGGGAAATCGTGTTGACTGCATCTGAGGTATTAAATCCTCCATAGAGGATGAAAGAAGCACAGAGAGTTGATGTGGTAAAAGTAACATAATACAATGGATTGACGCTATAATAATGATTAGCTTGAGCATAAATCTCGGATCAAAAGACTGTGCTTACATTGATGTTGGGAATTGGCTTAGAGCCTTGTTGAAGTAATTCATCTGTGTTAGAATGCAGACGGTGGTCAAAATGATGAAGACGTAGGTCGAGGGATGTGAAAACTGGTTGTTGCCCGCAAAGGTCAACTTGACAGCAATTCCAAATGCCTTTACAGACATGACGGATACCGATCCTACAGTCGAGCAAATTGATAGGTATATCAAGGGGTTCTTCTTCCCATATTTAGGCGCAACTCGGTATATCATAACTATGGCGAAAACGGTAACCGCAACGCAGAAGAGCAGAAACCCTTAGTTTGTTAGAAAAATTCATGAATTAACTTCGAGGAGAGCTGACCTGGCTGAATTGCATAATTAAGGATTTCATCAATGGTCTGGATATCCTGGTCCGGAGGTGCATGCAAGACGATTATGACGGATCCAATAAGGCATATGGCACAACCCAATTTCCCCAACGTCCCCAGTTCTTCTTTCAAGAAATATGATCCCAAAACGGCGCCAATCAACACACTTAGGGCCCCAAGAGGGGTAACGAGAATTGCGGGCGCAAAAGCATATGCTGCAAAATTCGCGACTTCTCCAATAATTACTGGATTTCAAGTCAGCATAAATTCCGCAGAAAGGAGATGTGGGGGCGCAAACGAGCTATTATTCCAGCCCACCATATGGGGCTTTTAAGATATGTGAACCCTTCTCCCTCGAAGCCATGCCGTTCTTCTGCATCCATTAGGCCCTGAAAAAACCGTCAGCATCCAAGTGTTCTTCTCGGTCTCTCGAGTCCAGAAATGTGTAGATGCGCTATACCTTTTTCGTGATCACAAAACTTGTCCCTGCAAGAGAAAACCCAAGTCAGTCTGGAGAAGTTATGATGGGGAATTGGTTGCTCATACCTATCGCCATCGTCGACGTTATGGCTAACGCCAGTCCTATGTATCTGCCCCCAAACGTTAGTCGATGTGTCCATCTCACTCGATGTGCGCCGAGAAGGAGGCGCAATCCCCTGAACGTACTTGTCTTCCAACATCTTCGCACCGAGGTGGGGAGCGCCCTTCGTATCGACTCCAACGTGTATGTGTTTCGAGCTTGCGCTTGTGGTGTTGATTTCCTGTCCGCAGGACAAGGGAACTAAATGAGGTTGCGCAAAATTGTGCTCCTATGTAGGGCTCCACCGACCCGTTTCTCCTGGCTTGACTGTCTCTCGTCTGCCCCAAAGGTCGCCCTCGCCACAGAAAATGATCCAGCTCTATCGTGGTGATCGCAGGTTTGCTCGTCCGCTCGTGAAGTGGTTCGAGGTCGTGATTGTGGTTTCAAACCCCTGCGGTGACGGGCGGTCGTCGAGATGGTAATCTGCTATCGTGCATTCATGGAACAAGCCGAGCCGAGAAAAGACGTGCTGGCACAGCTGGCACGAACAATAGCTGGCCAGATATCGCAATAGAGGAGAGTCGTTAAGAAAGAGAGGGGTTGGCTGGTCGCAGATCCGGAGAGACCAAGGCCAAGTGATGCTTTTCGCTACGTAGTCTTGGGGTTTGTGGTTTGTGCGGCTCAATGCAGCAGAGGTGAAATGAAACGAAAGACTTCTAACGTTCGTGTTCGAAGTTCACTCTCCCGAATGATTTCTGGCCTTGAATTCTCGGCACGGTCTCTGAAGACCCCGTCCTGCAGTCAGTAAGCCACCTATTTTTAGCCGCGCTCCGCCTCCCATGGTCACGGACGATGTCGCTGAACACGAGGTAATTGGCAGGCCGCGCATGCCTGTGGAGCACTGTGGCTGTAAGGGGTTCTAAGGGGCAACAATTTAGCCAGGCTATGGTGGACACTGGACGGTGGATCGCACGCTGAAATTTACTTTGGGGCTTTTAACTTTTTGAAGATGGGTAATAGGGGCTTGCTGCGTCGTACAATATTACTGTACTAGATCCCGATCACGGGTATTGGCTTCACCTCAAGGTACTCCTCTGACTTGGTCACAATGGCGGCCACGGGAAAACATTGACGAGTACTGTACATTACATTATTGAGAAAGAATTCGTGTCGAATTAGTAGTAGATCGCTTCCCATGCCGGAGCTGCTCAGTGATCCTACAAAGGCGAGGTAACACAGCCAGGAATGAACGCCTCAGTAAACATGATCCTCCAGCAATTTCCTGTAGTGTAGACCACAGAATTGCGCTTTCTGCTCCCGGGGTATCCTCCAAACTTTTGTACCAGAATCAAAGCAGAACATATTCCTCCGCCAGATGCGCCCAGATTTTCCATTGCGGCCAGATATGCAAAGAAACAAAGAAAAGAGACGCCATGCAATGCTAATACGCCACATCTGAAAGGGGGTTTTGGGGGGGTGGAATTGGTATGTATCACAGCGGTTGTTAGGATTTTGGGGGAAAGAGTAGGAAAGGGTGTTTGTGCGTATACCTGTTAGACTTACTGTTGAGTCCTAAATTGTATTAGTACGATCCGTAAATCGGGGAATTCTGGGTTGCAATGCAAACAGATGCGAAACCGCAAGCCGTTGCTCGCAAGGGTGATAAAGCCAGAGTAGGATCGAGGGCAGAGAACAAAGGCGGAAAGGACGTTGGGTAGGCTTCTTGGGCGATGAAGGAACGAAGAGTTCAGCCAAGCGGCGTGCAAGACGAGCAGGACAATCGATCAGACCAAGACCCCGGGAACAGGTTATGATCTAGGTCGTTTCGCCTCTATGGCTCTTGTTAGCAACTGTTTCTAAGACCAGAAGAAGTTATACGCACCCTGATTTCTTGAATTGGCAGCGTCGTCAGCGTCTACCTCAATCAGAGGTCGCTTGACCGGCCCTCCGTTCGTAATTGGAATAGGAGTTTGATTCACAATTGAGCTTTGCTCATGATCCTCATCATCATCTTCGTAATCAATCTCGTCGTCGTTTTCCTTGCTCGCTCCATTTTCAGTAACATTGTCCAATGTGAAGCTTTCTTCGGTCCTCTTCGAGTCGTCATTGTCGAAATCAAGTAGGTCGTCTTCATATGAGGTTTCATCGGCAGTGACAGTGACACTCGAGTTTGCTGTGTCGGCATTTTCGGTAGCGCGGGTGTCTAGATTGAGGTCAAGATAATCGCGCGCATCGGCTTCCTCTTCGGCCTCTTCTAGTTCCTGGTGAATGTACTCGTGCCCTTGAGCAGCTCCAGCTTCTACATCACCTTGTTCAAGGAGTTCGAACTCTTCCTCATCTTCGTAGATACCCTCGACGGCATCATGCTCATGACCAGAATCGGCAGGTAGCCTTGGGTTTGTTGAGCCTTGCTCATTTTCATCATCATCATCATTGTGAGATTTATCATACTTTTCATCTCCAGTCGGAACACGAGTGTCGTCCGCGGCTAGGTCCCCATGTCCTTTTCCGAGCTCGTCAAACTCTTCCGGTGCAGTCCCATCTCCTCCGAAATTGACTTGGTCTGGCCAAAACTCGTTTTGTAACTCGTCCTCATTTTTGGTCTCTGTGAGATTGCCTGCACGAGACGTTGGATCCTCATTCTGCTGTGCAGGGTCTTTTTCATCAATGACGGACCGTGAGATCGAGTGGTGTCGCTCCAGCTCCCGATTTATCGCCTCGTATTCTGCACGGAGAAGATCGCAACATTTAGAACAGAAACATGCATTGGGTTTGAGACATGGTAAAATGAAATCGGTAAAATTACCATTGTTTATCCTGTTCTGATCAGCTTGCTTAGCGGGGCCCGGTTCAAGATCCCCTTCTTCTTCTTCTTCTTCTTCTGAATAGTCGATCAGGTCATCCTCTTCATACTCGCCACTGGCCGGAGTGTGTTGTTTTAGGAATTTGGGGTTAGATTCGTTGTTTTGCGCTTCGTTTTGGCCTGTTCCTTGAACCAGCTCATCGCGACTCTTGTCACGGCTGGGTTGACGCTCGAGGGGACTCTTCACAGCTTCATTTAGTAAACTGTGCTGTGGATTGGATGCATCCTCTGGGGGTGGGGTTGCATGGAAATCTCCAGCAATTAACTTATTCAGCTCATCGTTTGCCTGATCGGCGATTGCAGCTTCCCTTGTTGAGCTATCAGGGTTCGAGTGTTCCTCATCTGCAAAGGTTTCGATTGCATCTTCTTCTCTTGAACTCTCAGGGTTTGAGGGTTGGCCGCTCACGGCGTCATCCCCTACACCTAACTCATCTACTCCCTCACTTGCCTCATCCCAAATGATCAGTTGAGAGAGGCCTTTACCTTCGGCGACGCCTGCAAAGAGGTTTGCAAGTCTTCTTGAGCACACTGGCCGCGACGCAAGAACCATACACAATGATCGACTAGGGTCAGCACCATCGTTGCGTAACAAGTGTTCGTACAGGTCAAGGATTTGGCCAAGAGTGAACTCGTGATGCGAGGCAGAAGTCTAGTGTCATATTGTTAGCTGAGGCCGTGCAATCTTTGAATTTTGAAACTCACTTCTTCAATCTCGAAGCCCAGATCCTCAAAGGACAAACTTAACTCATCTTCATCGTTAAGATCCTCATGGACGATATCCCGCAAGGCGGTAAGGAACTCTCCAATAGGCTTTTCGAGGATGGTTTGGTCCGTTAGAAAGAAGGAGTCTGGGTCATCCGAATCCGGGGTAGGAAAAAGAGTATATTCCATAGACTGGTATACAACCACGATATGAGGAGCCGAGCTATGAGTACTCAGGGCGTCGACTTCAGTCGAAACACCGTTAGTCTCTTTAGATACAGAGGCACTTTCTTCTGGAGAAGCGGGGTGAGGAGCCTGGACTGGAGAGCCAGATGCAGGATTCAAATCGGAGGTCGGCGGGCTTCCAGACCCATGGGCAGTAGCGCCTACAACAGGGCTTTGTGTTTGAGGAGTCGGATTTGAGGATTCGTGGTTAGGTAGTACATTGGTAGATACATCAGCATCTTGTGTCTGTTCATCTTTTAGAGATTCCACTTCTTCATGGGGATGCGCATCGCCGTTTTCCACTTGCGTATCACCACCGTCAGCAGCGGCTTCCACAGCCTCCTCCTGCTGATCCCACATATTGTCGGTCTCTTCGGAAGGACCATTGTTTAATGCTGCATGGTGATCGTGGAAATGTGAAGTATCGCCCATGGCAAATGACATCGTACCAGTCTCCGGATGCATTCCATGATCGCCATCTTCCAGCACCAAATCTTCATCGTCCATCGGGTACTGCTCCTCATCTTCATCAACCATCAAATCGTCTTGCACAACTGCGGAGGAGGTATGTGTCTCTTCTCCGAATTCGATATTAGACGCGGCATCCTCTAGAATTGCATCTTCATCCGTATGGCCCGCGGTGAAATCAATATCAATATCAATGTCGTCTTCGCCAACATTGTGTCCGTGCTCTGAAGAGATCTCCATACTGTCGTCCCCCATCTCGGTTGGAAATCCGGTAGATGTGGCTTGGGAGACAAGCATATGCTGATGAGCTCGATCTAGATAGCTGAGGAGAAGAAATGAAATGTTTAGCGTTAGGGAGCAGCTTGTATCGGGAATTTTGATCCTGAAAGCTGAAAGAGGTCCTGTTGGGGAAGTAGTTGGATGGCAGTGACTGTCAAGGTGAAAAGATGGGTCAAGGCGCGGTCCCAGGTGTAACAAAGTAAGGGGGGGAAAGAACAAAGGGTAGATGTGCTACTTCGAAGAAGGCTTTGCGCAAGCGAGCAACGAGACCTGTGTGTCCTGTCTCCCTGCTTGAGAACAGTTAGACGCGTTGAGTTTGACAAAATAGATCGAGAGGTCGATTTGCACTCGGGTTAGTAAGAGTTTGATGATATTCGATTCACTCTCGAGAAATGGCTCGATAAATCCACTAGTGATCCTTAGCGCGCGACAAGCCCACATGGCGCACATCACGTGCGAAAGCTTAAGCTACTGCGCACCAGCTTGACATCCACAAGGTTGCGGACAGACAATCTGGACACCACAATCCAATTGCAATTCCACCACAACCTCTTCACAACATCAATCATAAGTCGCAAATATGGTGCGCATGATCCTCAAATAATCCTCTCTCTAGCCTTGCTAACGTTTTCCTAGGTTGTCCTTGCAGCATCAATCTGCACGCGGGGCGGAAAAGCTGTCCTCTCCAGACAGTTTCGGGAGATGCAGCGGTCGAGAATTGAAGCTCTTCTTGCATCTTTCCCTAAACTAGCAGACTCCAGCACACAGCATACTACCGTTGAACAAGACAATGTCCGCTTTGTGTATCAGCCTCTTGACGAACTCTACATGGTCCTCATCACGAATCGACAGTCCAACATTCTACAAGACATAGATTCGCTACATCTTTTCGCACAAGTTGTCACAAGCACATGCAAGACTTTAGATGAAAGGGAGATATTGAAGAATGCCTATGAACTTCTCAGCGCCTTTGATGAACTTGTTACGCTTGGCTACAGGGAAAATCTCACAATTAGTCAAATCAAAACGTTCTTAGAGATGGAGAGTCACGAAGAGAGAATACAAGAGATTATTTCCAGGGTACGTTTCTCTGTCGCCATTGTTACATCGGTTACCCCGCTAAGCTCATCTAGAACAAGGAGTTGGAAGCTACAGAAGAACGGAAGCGGAAAGCAAAGCAACTGGAGATGCAGCGCAAGGAAGTGTCGAGAAGCGGCAGAAACGCTGTACCCCGTACACCAGTATATCCAACATACACACCTCCCGCCCGCTCTGCGGCTACCGAAACATATGACTCTTACGAAGCCGAGAAAAACAAGTCCTTCAAGTAAGTGCTAATGTCTTTAATAATAACTACCTCACCCTATTAACAAAGATTCAGGGCAAGCGCACCAAAAGGCAAGGGCATGCAACTGGGCAAGAAATCGAAGACTACCGATATGTTTGAGCGTGTTCGGGGCGATTTAGGCCCTGAAGCAGAAGAGACGGTATCTTCCCCATTAGTCCCGAACCACCCAACACAAGCCCCCACCGAGCACGCGGCGCCTCGTATCTCTTCCTCTTTAGATCGAGATGCAATTCATGTCACAATCGCCGAGACTATCAACGCGAAGCTATCTCGGGAAGGTGCTTTAAATTCCTTGGAAATTAAGGGTGACTTGCAGCTGAGAATTTCCGATCCCACACTGACTAAGGTCAAGCTGGATCTCGTCGCTAACTCAAGCCATGGTGTACAATTCCGAACACATCCCAATGTTGATAAAGGTGTCTTCAACAACTCCAAGGCGGTCCAGATGACCAACGTCACGAAGGGATTTCCTGTCAACAACTCTGTTGGTGTCTTGCGATGGAGGGCTGCACCAAAGGCGGATGACACCAGCGCAGTACCAATAACTTTCACGGTCTGGGTTAACAAAGGCTCAGATGACACATACAACATTACTGTTGAGTATGAGCTGACAGGCGGGGACCCCCTGAAAGATGTTACTGTCATCATTCCTTATGCAACTAGCGAACCTGCAGTCTCCAGCTTTGATGCGACATATGAAGTTTCTGGTGATAGTTTGGAATGGACAATTGGCTTGGTTGATGAGGATAATGCCACAGGCTCATTCGAGTTTGAGGCTCAAGCTGGGGACGAAAACGAGTTCTTTCCGATGCAAGTTAAATTTGGAAAAACCAAACCATTTATCGATGTTGATGTAAGCCAAATCCAGAACTGCTTCTTGCCCCGAGCTGACAAAGACCCCAGGTTACCGATGTCACTCTTCTGGAGATGGACCAACCTGTTACGTTTTCGAAGGATATCAAATCCGTTGCTGACTCGTACTTAATTGAGTAAATGCTGGGAGGGATAAAAGTATCGTGGAGTTTCAGTGCATGGCGTGGGACGGGTGGCTAGACATGGCCCTGGCTGTTGGTCATTTAGCAGTGATAGAGATCTTAGAATTTCACATGAAATTCATGACATAAAATGACATTACACCAAACCCTCTGAAACGTGCATCTTGTATCGTAATTTGCCTATGTACTTGCAATCTTATAACATGGGTCATTTTTCACCTTCAATTAAGTGAACCTCTCTCGGCCACAGTCATGTGCTTTCCTGATTCGCTAACGACGCGACATTTGGAGTGCGTTCGCGATTTTGCTGCTCGGAATTATTGAGGTCAAAAGACAACAACAACCTTGGCAATGGTGGTGCTTTTGCTTCGAGCCAGCTCACACTGCGGCGTCTCGTAGGCACGACAGCATTTGGCAACAACCCCAAAATGGAGAAGCCCTCGCTTCTCAAAACGCTTAGCGAAAAGACGCTTCACCAAACCGCAGACCCAAGACTAACGGCTTATTGCCCGTCGATGGACTTGGTAGCCTTGGGTACCACCGATCAACAGGTCCTTATATACCGCCTGAGCGGCCAACGTGTTTATGGAGCTGCGCAGAAAGCCGGTAAGCTGCGGGTGGATAGCATCAAATGGAAGCCCAACGGTCAGTTCCGTTCCCCAACGAATATCTGAATAGTCATATTGATGTGCCGGGCAATCAGGACAACTTCTCGCAATCGCTTGGAGTGATGGAACAGTCCGACTAGTCAGTGCTGAGAGTAACAAGATTGTCCACCAGTTTTCCAGCGGCGAAAATGTCTCGGGGGTCACGTGCATGGGATGGGGTTCAAATCTCACGAGCAGGGCACCAAACTCCCGAAAGGGCGCCGAGTCTTTGGACGGGCTTTTCAGCACCGATGCCGTATCTTTGGAGGGAAACGCGTTGCTAGACTTGCCGAGAGACCTTTCTCTGATTGATATAGAGAGGAGCTTGCCGAAGCTGAGTGTGCTGGCGGCTGGCGGCAGCACGTAAGTCGAACATGTATTTTGTGGACGTTTCTTGCTCATGCGGGTGATAGAGACGATGTTTTCAGCTCCAGATCATCATTGGATGCTCTTTTTCGGCCTTTTGACCCCAAGGACAATGATGCGGTCGATATCATGGTCGTTGGCACCAAAGAAGGCCAGGTCCACTTAACTATTTACGACTCCTTTATTGTTGGATTGTTCGAGTCACCGATGGATGCCACAGGCCAAGGCTTCCATCTAGTCCGGCACGCCTCCCACGAACAATGTACCACTCACGCTTTACTTATGAAATGCTGTGACACAGAGTCTCTCTACTTTGTCCCAATGGATCTTCGCTTCATATCTGCGTCGAGTGGCTACCTTTCGCTGCTTGCCTCGAGATCCACAGCACTTCAGAACTTGCTAAGATACATTCATCAGGTCCAGATCCAGTTGGTCAGCGAATGGAAATCTACTCAAGAATTACCCGGAAAATTCCTCCGAAACATCAACGAGACCCTTGCTGAAAGTGCGAGGCCTGACATCGTTCAGGCTCTTTATCATTCTGTTGCTACTGGGCACACTTTCCCCGTGGTCAAAGAGTGGCTCGTGGATGAGTTGTCAGAAAGAGTGGGCTCTCCCAGAACTTAATTAAAATTTCACTAACCTTCACAGGGGCACAAAAGATGGGAGAAAGCAGTCGTTTCAGGATTAGAAAACATCCGACGACTTGTTCATGAAAATATGCTGCCAGCTCTGGAACGATGCTCTGTCATACTAAGCCGATTCTCCGGGATCGCCAAATTTCAAGGTGACAAGGACGGCGTTGGCTTTTCAAGCCACCAAATCAGTCTCATCATGGATACAGTAGCTTGCTTGCATCTAGTCTCTTCCAAAATTCTTCTCCAGGTTGTCGATGAGCTTGATCTCTTTGCAGCATTTTCTTCCTGGCTACGGTACGAGATCGACAGGCTTGCGTCAGACTCGTCTATGTCTCCGAAGGATGAAGATCTGGAGAAAGAGGCATCTATTGAGCATAGCAAGGTCTTGCTGTATCTCCAAACGTGCATGACTGCTAGTCCTCTTGAAGTATACTTTGGGGACAACACATCTGAAGATTACAATAGTGGTTGGAACCAAGCTGAGCAAGGCCTTCCGATGTTTGATCTGCTAGATAAGCAACTTCAAAAGCAGGAACAGGGGTTGCCTTATATGAAGGCGCTGCCACGAGTGGAACTCCTATGCAAATTCCTCTCCCGCCAGGCCAAGACCGTGTTTGGCCAGATTGCCGAAGCCGAGAAACGAAATGTGCTCTTTGGAAAGCCACTCCAGATTGGCGTTTCGGAGAATGACGAAATACTAGATACCAAGTTGATCAATTTGGTGAGTTTTTTTCTTAAATGCGAGGGTTTGGCTGACTTTATTTAGGCCAATTCTGGCGGTCGGGCATACGTTGCATTCGCTCCAAAGGGAGTGCTTAATACCAGTGAGTAATTCTTAGAGCAGTTTGAACGATTTTGCCTGATATTTTGCAGTCCAAATTACTCGAATAACATTCTCCATTGAAAACGGCATCAGCGCTATACAAAACATAGATATTGCAACCATCCAGCTTGGTGATGGCCATATTAGAGACATCAAGTTTTTCGACCACACCACCCTTCTAATTTTGCGGGAACTGAATGGCAAGTAATTAGTTTGAAGAAATTGGGTCTCGATTCTAACACATCTGAAGGCACGACAAAGCTTCTGAACATTCCTTACAATGTCCCAGCTACCCAAGCCCCCGCGGCCGTGGGAGATTACCAAATAGAATATTTTCCCTTCCTTCCAAAGTCCGCAGCTCCTCCCACTTCAGTTTTCAGCGATGATCAAACTTCACAACACTTCTGCAAATACCAAATTGCAGATGAGGGGAACTTCATCCCAGCTCGCATAGATGTCAGGGAACAATCGAGCTTTAGTGGAAACGACACTGGCAGAATCGTCGTCTTAGGAAAAGATAAACTGCATTATAGGGTCCTGAAATTGCCTGTCATCGTTTCTCTGAGGGGGGGAAGGGCCCACAAGAGCGACGAGGATGTCTCGATGTCAAGTGGATCGTGATTCGAGTGTAAGTTCGAGTGTCACATCCCTGTGTCATGTGACAGCAGTCGATTCAATAATCATCTGTCCTTTAATCGCTAGTCGATTCAATGATTTAATGACTGGCCGAGTGACTCACTACTCGGAAGGACTTGCTTACGCTAAGGAATTGCTTCGCTCGCTAGCGTCTTCTGTACAGTTAAATAGAGCCTCTCCCTCCGAGAGAACCTCTCCTTCTCTCTTTAGCTTAGTCTCTTTGAAATACAGCATTTGCCAAGTGCTCGGCGTAGAGCAGACTTGTAGTCTTTGTGTAAGCTGTGACATCAAGTTTCTCGATAAGTCTTTTCCTTCTATTTGTGACCCTTTTCTAACTCTGGGTCTACAGTATATTATGAAGCAGGGAGGCCCCAACCTTCGAAATTCGCACAAATCCATCAGCCAATAAACGCATCCAGTCCGATCCTAACTTTTAAAACATCCATCAGCTCCACATCCCCAGATTCCAAAGTCCAGACACGCCTAGTTTTTGACAGATGGCTGCGAGTGGCTTTACTAGTGAGGTATAAGAACGGGATTTGGCAGGGTTAGTTCATCACACTACTGCAAGTTGCAATGTTTAGATGCGCCATAGCAGTACCAACTTACAAATGTCTTATATTATGAACTGACGATAAAGATAGGCTGTAGAAGAAATCCATCTCTTTGATTTCCAAATGTAAACTTTGTCTTTCGTAATTTCTTTGAGGACCAATTTTTTCATCTTTCTCTTATATTTTCTCACCTACTTGAACCTAGAGAAAGTACACTATTTTCATACATCATAAAACCCCGCGATAAATACAATTTTATGATGAATAGTCCATACGACTCCTCATCACAAGAAGCAACAGCAAACCCTAAATGTTTTCAGACTATCTCATTGTCGGAAAATTTCTTATCTTCGGAAGTGCGTAACGGGAAGAGACTAAAGTTATACATTTTCAAAATTGTTTATCTTATTGCGATTTCTCGATTATTGTTGTTTCCCCTATCTTATCCCTTCGATCGCCTTTATACTAGGTCTATTTCACAACATCACTACCTAAACACTAAGAAGTATCTAAACAAATCCCTACTTTGAGAAAGGCAAGTTATATAAGCAGATATAGATAGATAGAGAATTTGTGCCTTTTTTTTAAAAATAAAAAAAAATTATAGTAATATAGTGTTTATTCTTTGAAGTTTTCTGAGTTTTATTCTGTATAATTAAATATTGATTGTTATAGGCTATGCACCTCTTTAGATACGGTTGAAGTTAGGAATGAATAGCTATGAAGAACTAAAGAATGACGAAATATGTGTCCGGGGAATGGCGCTAGAAGGTCCAATAGTGAATCTATAAAAGGGGTGTGTTAGTGTATTGCTGTGTCTAGCTTAAAGCTCGCCGTAAAGGGGTTGAAATATGTTGGAGGTGAACGGTGTGTGGGCGGAAGAAGAGTCGACTGTTAGGTCGAGAGAGATTCAAGTATGTGGAATAANAATATGATTTTGACTTAAAGACTTATCTATCTANAAAGGGGTGAGCGGACTATATATACTACAAGTGTAGTTACTAGAAGCTTCTATATCTTAGAAATCAACGCTTATAAATCAAAGAACAACCTAGAAGATTCTACTAAGGTTTAAACCTTAAGCTTAGAATAGTGCTTATTACCTAATAATACAACAAAAACAGAGACCTGATGTCTTCTAAACTCACCAAGTAGTACCACTTGCGTTCCCCCGCAGATATTGGCTCATGCCATGTTCGTCCATTCACGAGTGATTCCGCCGATGCGGGTTGTGTCCAATTCGCGCAGCGATTCTGCTGGGGAAATTACACTCTTGCAGATATGGTATCTCTGATACATCCAATGGGTCTAGTTCCCCGAACGACTGCATCATCGACGATATATCCTGCTCCCTTGACGTCGGCGAGAGCTGTATCATCATCGATACATCTTGTTCCCAAGGCACCGGCACAAGCACTGTCATTACCGATATATCCGGTTCCTCAAATCTCTGCACTGGCTTAGCTCGCTTGAATTGATGGTCTGCGTCATCCGAATCACCGTATGACCTCCTGTTTGGCATTCCGTCCTCTGAGACGCCTGAACCTTCTCCCTTTCCCGAGTATCTGAGAGATTGTGTAATTTTGAAGTCCTCGATGTCGTGCATTAGTTGATGGAGATTCATGTACCGTCTTAGACAATCCATCAGGTGAGTGTGGCTATCTGCTAGCTCGTGGTAACTCCAACCATAAGCAACCATGCCAACAAAAATTATTCGGCTAGCAGACTCGTCAAGTGCTCGAGCTCCTATTCTGAGATGTCCTAGGTATTCTGCCCGATATTTGAGCAGGGTTTTAGGTCTTTTTTTTTTTGACACGGTAACAGAACCAAGTGCCTGGAATGCGCCATGTGCTCAACCTCGTAGGCAAAGTATATAAGACCAAGCACATGAGTGAAGTGGTGCTTGAACTTAGTACGACCCCGAGATAGACGTTGAAGCCTTGGGATAGATCCTTGACAAATCCTCGACCATATGACCAATACTTCGTCAAATGCTTTCAAGTCGAGTTTCTGCGCTTCAATGAAGCCATTGGATTCTAGAACTAAGAGTTCGACTTTGTTGGTGGTCTTAGATTCAACTTTTTCGAGAAAATACATTTCGATTGAGGGAGCTGATGATGCCGTTGGTGGCGGGCAGTGTGGAGGACTTTTCCATATCCACCACAGAACGCGGACCGTAATCGACTCTACTCAGGAGGGAGTGCCGTGGAGTGGGGAGAGCCAAGGGATCATGAGAGTCAGGTTGTTCTCGTGCATATTATACTGAGTTGTTACGTTATAAGAGGGATTAGATAGGCGAAATACCTTTTTGATCACATGACTTCCCACTATCCGAATGTTCCGTACCGTTGTGCAGCCGTGACAAACATGCAACATCGAAATAATTTGGCCTAGCCCAGCCTAGTACACGAGCGAACAATATTAAAGCTGTCAAGTCCGGATCTTCACGTCACATGATATCCAGAGTCGTATCTCCAGCTGATATGAATGTACTTGTATCAACTCGGTAAAATGTCCCAAAATGGGAAGACTGCCCTTCCAATTTTTGTGAGCGGTCTGGATGTCTTGTCAACTTCTTACCTAGGTTGAGAATATCAACCATTATCCATTCTCTCTTTTATAAAACTTCCAAAACTGCAAACTATTGAGTCACATCATGCTCAATGTTCTTTTTCTTCGCGGCATTGTTTGATTCTCGCCTTCTTCCAAAGGCATTCGCTCATCTGCAAGGCTGGCCGTACGAAAACTTCGCGGCCTTGCGAACAACATCATCATTGCGGATCGTTATCATCTAGTATCCAGTTCACGAGCTAAGCCACCTGTTATATCCAAGGTTAAAGGGGCTTGCCCATTGCAGCATTGCCCTTTCTGTTCCGGCGGCGCTGAACAGGCGCGTCAAAAGACGCCGGTAAGCAGTCCCTCATTTTAGCATTTCACCATATTTACATTGGTAGACGTGATGGATGCATCGAGTTGTTCTATTTACACCCAACTGTTGGAGTTTCAGAATGATTCATCACAGCATCAACTTACCTTCCATGACCCGAACAGTTTAAACCAAGCATATATTCAAACTCTAGCTCGCGGACTTGGTCTAGAGTTTGAGTACTCCACTATAACAAACTCGGCACGAATAACACGCCGTTCGCCAGGCCGACCTCAACCTATCCATTCAGCATTCGAGGAGGATTTTCTTCGCTTCTTGGGCCTCGAACAATTGTCTGCTGCACAGTCTAGTGGCGAGCTCCCCAATACTTATGAGGTCCCACTACCTGCATACGCTGATAGGGCGAATGAGTTCAGAATTCAAGACGAAATGGGAATATTTTCACCTCAAAACTACGATTCGATGTTCTCTTTCGAATCAGCATCTCCCGAGCTGGATCATCCTAGCCACTCCGTCGATGAAAATTCTCACTTAAATAATTTTGGACTGGATCTCAACAACGCGAATCGAACGGGCTTTACTCCAGAAGAGCAGATTTCTACCAGTATACTTACATCTAACGTGCTGATAAGTCAACTACCAATTGACGCAACTCTCTTAACCCAAGAGCAAGGGCCCTCTGTCTCCAAGACGGGTATTAGTGAACCGGAAGGTATTGGATCACTTTCCGAAGCAGAAATGTCTTTGGTAAGCTACAATCCTAGATTTTACTCGAAGTGAAGTGAAATGCTGATGCGAAGCATATGGTTGAGCAAATCACAAGGAAAGTAACGGCTCAATTGTTGCAAGAGGCGAAGCAACAACAGCAAGCGCCTTTCGGGAACAACGGCTCCTTGGAAACTTTATCCTTCAGCCCGCATGAGAACGAACAAGTTGAAACCCAACTCCCCGGTAGAGGCGCTATGGAAAAATCAACATTCAGATCACGCAGAAATGGTAGCAGAGCTGGCTCAACGAACAGTCGTGCGAGTGACAGTGGACGAAACCGTATCACGAAAGTTTTCAGCAGGAGGGGAAGCGTCCAAGAGGGAGCCTACCCAGGATACCAAGTTTATGACTCGAGGTCAACCCATTCTGCTGCAAGTAGTATCGGTTCAGTCGCATCGACAGGACGCCGAGGACCTTTAAATGGTGCCGCCCGTGCGCTGGCGAACGCGGTCAAGGCAGTGAAAGCCTGCTGGAGGTGCAAGTTTCTGAGGAAGCCGGTAAATATTTTGCATCACACCTGAAGTGCGTCTGCTGATCTTTGCCAGTGTGATGTCGAACTCCCATGCGCGTCTTGTCCGAAGGGACTCAAGGGACAAGACAATTCAGCTTGGCTTACCCTTGGATGCAGACGGGGTGAACTGAAAGACGAGATGCCTGATATCAAGCTTTGTCCGCGCCATGACCCATACTACCTGGACTACGTTTGGCGATATTCAATCCAGTTGAGCGGGAGCAAGGAGGAGCCCTGGATACACGCCAACGAAAGTTCACAACGCGCCATTGCAAGGCGTCAGGAAGCACTAGCCGACATTCTAGCAAACGATCTATCCCTCCCAGAGGAAGACAATGAATTCAAAATTTTCTTGAGAAGCTTGCAATTGTTTCCTTCTGAATGCCGAGGACCTTCTAATATAGACAACGCCCTCCGAACCGCTCTTGTACCCCTCTACGAATGCATTTATTCCATTGTATGGGAGGTCACGGACTGCCCCAAGATGCAGTCGATTTTTGGCAGAAAACACCCAATGCTCCAAGAATTTGTTCTTTTACGTTCGGCAGCCAATTACCAAGCAAAATATGAAAGTGTAAGTGATAGTTACATCCTCGTATACGTGTCGAAGGAGGGATAATAATCTCGTATTACAGGATAAGCTAATTGCATTATCACTCATCTGCCTCCGTACATGTCTAGAAGCGGTTCGAATAAAGCATGAATGCATCAACCGTGCTGTACATGAAGCTTGTGACTGGACGGAATGCAAGGTTGAGAGTATCACAAATCTTGAAACTCACTTGAAGATGTACTTGAGTGAACTGTCACAAGTCTTCTTCAAGAAGGATAATTTGAGAAGTAAGAGTTGGTGGCTCTCTGCCTTTTACAGCTTTTGCATCCAAAGCATAGTCCGGAGAGGCTTGATGGAGTTGACATGCGACCAGCATGAGTTTACCCAAGGGAGTGGGCAGTGCTTGACAGCTAGGCGGTACCTCTGCCTTGCATTGAAGCTATTCGTCGCAACATCTAGCACTTACGACCCTCTAATGGGAGATTATTCGTCGACAACTGTTGGGTATTTTGCGTCTTCTAGGACTGATAGTGAGGTATCTCTTGATCAAGAGTTCATCATAGCCCAAGAAGCGGCCCAACAAAGCTCCTGGAAAACCACCGGATTTTCGAGTTCTTTGCAATACCTCCAGAATATCTTCGAAGATTCAGAAGATCCAGAAGAGGTCATGCAGATGTACAGGGTTGATTCGAATAGATCTCAGCTCAACGATCCAATTCTCGACCTGACGTTTGCTCCTGCAATACCGCCAGGAAAATCAATCTACCAGAGACCAAACCATGACCGTGTGTTCTGCCAACAATGCGATAGCATTCCCGAAGGGTTTGAAAGCGAGAAAGCGCTCCGAATGCACCAAGATCGGGAGCATCGAGTGCTTGTCAAGAAGTGGATTTGTGTGGAGCCCACCGATTCAGGGGATCATCCTAAACCCGTGTTACCTCTCTTGAGATGTAAAGCATGTAAGCAGCAGAAGCAATACGGTGCGTATTACAACGCCGCAGCAC
>JAAMPI010000895.1:0-23431 GCA_013054445.1 Cudoniella acicularis | reverse complement strand
CAAGTCTTCCTTATCCCATCCAGTCAAATATATGAGAGGCATATGCCACTGGCTTGCGTGATCCAAATAATTCTGACTTTGTTCGGCGTACGGTGTCCATCTTGCAGCTTTCGCATCAGGAGCTGTGCGTAGATGGGCTCCATAATAGCGCCCAGGAAATATTCCTTCTTCACCAGCCTCAATGCCCATCTCGTATTTCTGGCTCATGGCGAACTGAACGGTCGCTGCCAACCGGCGTACATCTTCTCTGAAGCGCAATATTTTGCCGAAGTTGGCTACGAAATGAGGATCGTCATAGGATAGCGGAAACTGCAGAATTGGCTGTTTTACTGATACTAGAGCTGGAAGGCTGGTCGAGAAAGGACTCGGGTGAATTGTGTTCAGATAATCCTTGAATGCGATTGACCAATTGCCTGGCACAGCAAGAACATTTCCATCAACAAACTTTGTACTGAGCTCTTCGGGTTTGAGGGGGACAGCCTTCGAGGTTGAGGGTTTATCCCATAAGTCGTTGAAATGGGGAATGAGATGTATTTGAGGACAGGAGCTTGTGAGCGATTGTGAGAAGTGTTCGAGATCGAAATAATGTGTAAATGGAACGAGGACGTCGGTATGGAGTGTCGCAAGGGTCTTTCCGCGTCCTATAATCTCGGGGATTATGAACGACGTTGCTAGGTGCTGTCAACAAGGCCGCAAAATTGAGCTGGGGGAACAAATGTAAACCTACCTCCAGCTTCAATAGCATATCGCACACAGTTTAAGAATATATTTCGAACATTTCCTACCCCGCCCTTGGGCGATTCGCATTTGAAAATCAGACCTGGCGTCCAGGTCTTGCTCTTGCAAAGCTCGATTAGGGTACTATTATCGAAAGGGCCATCGATCCCGGTGTTAAGCGCGCGCTGCACAAACAAACTTTTCTTGCTTGATGTCGCTGAGCGATAGATTTCGGTATAATCCTGCTGAACAATAGGATGATCCGAGAAGAGGTAGTGTGCCGTAAGGATGATGGACAGGAAGACCAGGCCAACCTTCACCCTGTAGGAGGTATGCGGGAAGAAGCCCATGGTGAAATGCCTTGCTGGCAGACTCTTGATCACGTCGAGAAGAGAAAAGGGGAGAAATAGAAATGCTAGATCCTACATTCCGGAACAGGAGAAGTTGCCAAACGTATAGTTGCAGGAAAAGGAAGAAATGTCTTAGGAAACGAGATGCCTTACAGATTGAGGTGGTTCAGCAGCGCGATGGGTGTGGCGTCGTTGATTCGACCCGTCGCAGAGGTCTAGCCATCACCGATTGCCATGGGGTCGTGAGGCTCCCAGCCGGTGTGGCGTCGCGATGGGGATATAGACGTCGCATCTTGTACGCATAGGGATATGGAGACGGCTTCTCGAGCAAAAGGAGATGCTGCATTAGGAGGGAAAGAAAAATAGTGGAGTTGACCAAGGCGTGAAAAGGAATCCAAATCTATAACTATGCCCGAGCCGAAGCCCGAAGCTGCTGATGACTTACTAACGAACCTACAGACAGAAGTCCGTGCGCTCAGAGCATTTTCAGGCAATTTATCGGCTTCGCGACCCCACCTCCAGGCCTTTTAAAAAGTAGGGTTATCGTAATCACTTCAAAGTTGTAAAATAACTAATAATACTTACTACTTACGATTCTAGAAATAATAATTAAAGAAGCGAAATTATACTTTTACTAAATACGAATTTTCGATTTTTATTTCCTAGCAAAATGCCCTGAACGCACAGACTTCTGTCCGTAGGTTCGTAAGCAGACAATCCCGGCTGGTGCTACTTCAGCGTGTCGCGTCGCAGGCCGTGTACTCTCTTTTCTCGATTGCCATCTTTCGCAGTGTTCACGATGCTCCAAATGCAGCACTCTCTTGGTTAAAGGACCCTTCTCGATGCAACGTATACCCAATGCTGCTTGGCCTTCCACCGAAACCGTTTCTTACGCATATTCGATGTTACTCTCCTTGGACTTTGAGATGGATGACCCCTGGTGGAGAGTGTGGGCTGGACGAGCTGAAAGAATACCTGCATTGGCGAAGATGGGAAATTGGGAAATTGAGAACATTTCGAGAGCACAAAACAGACGGAGCAACGCATATGATCATTCTATCAAAGTTTTGCCCTGGGAGTACTCCTAGCAGAGTCCCACGATGTTTCTGAGCTCATCAAATACGCCTGGCCCTGTTCCAACACCCTGCTATTCTCAACACCAAGCCATTTTGGCTCCAATCTCTGCAAGGCGTCTTCAATTTCGTACGACTGTCCGCCAGCGACCCAGAGGATCTTTCCTGCAAATGGCATCGCAGCACCTGCAGGCGTCTTCTCCTTTTGCACTCGATTTGCGGTTGAGGAGAGAACTATGGACCGAGCGACGTCCTCGGGTTGGTTGGTTGGTAGTCCCAGCACTTCCCAACCCTGCTCAATACCCTTCACCATCTGTGTCTCTGGGTTCAAGTCAGTGTGGGTAAGTTTGCCTCAAGTTGAACACTGACTTGTCATCCATGGGCAGATTACATTGATGCGAATCCCTTCTTTTATGGCTGCGAGGTGCAACCCACGCATCAACCCGATAACGCCATGCTTGCTTGCAGTGTAAGCAGCTAATCCGGTACACTCTTTAAAGCCAGCTATACTGCTGACCAGCACAATATCTCCTCCGCCATTTTGACGCAGGTAGGACATTCCGATACGGGTAGTGAAGAATTGTCCTTTTAGATTTACATCTATCTCTCGCATCGAAGGCTCGAGGTTGATATCCGCCTCCGGGGAGAAAGGGTCTTGAGGTATTGATATTCCAGCATTTGCAACAACGATATCTATTCGGCCATAAAGCTCGTGAGCTTTGGCAAAGATATCCAATTGATCGGAGTATGAGGTTGTGTCGCAATGCACAAAAGTGACTTTGGGTGACGATAGTTCGGCAACCAGTCGCGTACCCGAAGCATCAGCTACATCGCCGAAGACAACATTGGCACCGTTTCCTGTAAACAATTGGATCAATATGATTACTTTTCAACTTCCAAGTAATCTGCCTTGAACTGTACCATGAAAGAGTTGGACGGCAGCCCGTCCAATTCCGTTTGCGCCACCCGTCAATACGACCACTTTGTCTTTTAGGGTCTGCAAGAGGATTGGATCAAACTCAACAAGGACCATCTTTGGAATCTCTGCTCAAGCAAGGTCAATTTTTCTGTTGCTTATCGACTCTATACAAGTGGCGCGATTTCCAAGCTGTCTTTTACTTCCAACCCGTCTCTCAACATAACAACGTACGACATTTTGATTGTAATATAACGTACGAAGATAAATCCACAATAGCTCCTCCAATGTAACCCATGGAATGGTCATGATAGGGATTCCGGGAGCCTAATTCCGGCCTGCATTTCCGATGAGGGGTTCATGTGGGACGCGGGGTAAAGTATCCCCCGCCCCACCTTGGCCATGGCCGAGGTAGCTCCAAACGGAGAGAATCTCGAATGGAAACAGACGTTTATGATATTTTTTAATTGTTGAGGTTGTTCCGGTGATTGTGAGAAATATCTTGTGTCTTGTGGTGACTGCTTTACAAGTAAAACCCCTATTCCCAGGAAGCCCGGCAAGATTAACCGCATTTAGTCTCCAGGGCGGTTTATCATGCATGTACGTGTCTCATTCCAAGCTTCTGAGTTCCGTGGTTTCAATTGAAGAACTGACACTTTTTAGGTTATTGTTGTCGGAGCTGGTCCCTCGGGCCTGATTCTGGCGTTACTCTTAGCAAAAGCTGGCATCAAAACCACGCTTCTAGACGCCGCCTCTACTCTCGATGACCGTCCACGAGCGGCACACTATGGGCCATCCGCAATCCGAGTTTTGAGAGAAGCTGGAGTTCTTGACGATGTCCGCAAAGATGGTCTCATACCCGGAAACATGACATGGCGCAAGATCGATGGAACACCAATTGCCTCCATCCTAGATGACCCCAAAGAACGTGGTCCAGACGGCATGACTGTTCTTCCTCTCAATATGCTCGGTGAAATCCTTCTAAAACACGCAGAGAAGAATGAAAATTGTACAGTAAAATGGAACCACCCAGTTGTAGACATAGGCCAAGACTCCTCATCCGTATGGGCTGTTGTTCGCACCTCAGACGGTAAAACGTCAAAAGTTTTTGGTGATTACCTTTGTGGCTGTGATGGGGCAAACAGCCAAGTTCGAAAATCCCTCTTTGGTAATTCCTTCCCCGGAAAGACGTGGGACGCGCAAATTATTGCTACAAATGTAAATGCTCACCACTTCCCCCTTCATCCACTCTGCTCACACACCAATCAACAAAAAAGGTCTACTACGACTTGAAGAAATTCGGCTTCGACGACATAAATAACATCATCCACCACGAAGACTACTACATGGCCGCTATCATCACTAACTCCGGCCTCTGGCGAGTGTCCTATGGCGAAGACCCCAGCCTCACTCCAGAACAAGTAATCGCTAACCAACCCATAAAATACGAGCGCATGCTCCCCGGAAACCCCAAACCCGGCGACTATAAACTCGTCAGCGTCGGCCCTTACCGGATCCACCAACGGTGCGCTGAAAAATTCCGCGTAGGACGCGTTCTCCTCGCTGCCGACGCCGCACATCTCGTAAATCCCTTCGGTGGCCTGGGCCTTACTGGCGGAATCGTAGATGTAGGGGGTTTGGCTGAGTGTTTAGTGGGTTTAACGAAGGGGTTGGCGGATGAGAGTATTCTGGATAGGTATTGTGAGGTGAGGAGGCAGAAGTGGAGGGATGTTATTGATGTTGTTTCGAGTGGGAATTTTGAGAGGGTTGCGCGGAGGAATCCGGAGACGGCGCTGGTGGATGATGAGTTTTTGGGGATGGTGAAGAAGATGGAGACTGATAAGGAGTTGAAGAAGGCTTTTGATGAGGTGAGTTATTTTTGTCTTCCCCCCCCCCCTTTACTTTTGGTGAAGTTTGTAGGGAGGGGTGAAGTGGGTGTTTTATTTAAGGATGAATTTGCTGACTTAAGCGTGTGCTGGGAATAGAGCAACTATGATGTTTGTCATGATTTCACGCAGTATTATCAGAAGAGCAAGGAGTCGAAACTCTGAAAGAGGTTGAATTTTAGACGATTATGAAATCAAATTCTGCTATAGATATCAATGAGAGCAATTTTAAACTGCTGTGAATTCTTTTTTCTTCCGTGTTATATAGATACGGCCAGGAGTCAAGTGGCATGAAGATATCTAGAACCTTTCTCTTGATTCATGATAGAGTTTCGAGTGCGGACCAACTTCGACCGACTGTTTGTGATGGGATCAAGAGGCTTTGAATTGAGAGAGTGCTTTATATTTTGCGAGGAGCTAGCTCATTGCTCGAGCTGGCGTTACATGTTTGCTATCTCTGTATCAGCAGGTGACCGAAATTTCATACAAAACTTTCATATTTCGCTGCTATTATATGTCGTAGTAAAGACCGTCTGTCTCTAGCTTTCTCTCTCGCAAAGTTCCACCTTTCAACTCAATCGTCAAATCACCAAACCCACCCCCACCTCACCCACGACCAACCTAATGCGTCAACGCCGCCCCCTTCCGCAGTCTTCTTATGCCACCCCCCAAGCCACGTCCTACTGGTAACAATCCTAATCCTCTTCCCATAAAACCAAAAGATACCCAACGCCAAATTATTTGCCAACAACACACTTCCAAAAATCCCCGCAATCACAACCGCAAAACCCCTCTCCAAAATCCAATCCAACAGCTTAACACCCATACCAAAACTAATCGCCTGCTTCCCCAAATTCATCGCAATAAGCATCTCACTCGTGTTCGCATTGTAAGAGTCGACAGCGTAAGCGAGCGTGAACGAGAAGTAGAAATACGCGCCCCAGTTTACCATCGCGACGCCGGCCATGTAGCCGAACCAGTGCGCGTTGTATTGGGCTGTGAGGCCGTAGAGTATTAGGCCTGCCGGAGCGATGATCATGGCGGGGAGGAGGACGGGCAAGCGCATTTCGGCTTCGCGGATGCCGTTGTTGCGGCGGGTGAGGTGGGCGGCGAGGCGGTCTGAAGTGAAGGTTAGGGGGATGGCGAGGATATAACCGCTTCCGTTAGCGAGGGCTATGAGGCCTGCGCTTGTCTGTTTATTAGATTAGTAAGTGTTTATTGGAAAATGATAGGATGTTGAAGATTTACCTGGGGCCAGTTGTACGGAGGTGCGACGATTTTTAGGGGGAATGTGTAGTTGAACGCAAGAGCGCCGAGTCCGATGTAGATTCCTGTTTTGATCACGGTTAGTTCCCATTTTCCTACGCTTGAGGAAAGATTTCTCTTACCATAGGTACTAATAACCCAAAATACAGCCGGGACAGTGAAGTACGTGAAAGGCCTCAGCATAGTCAAGAAGAACTCGGCCTCATGATCGATTTGGCTCCAGGGTTTCAACGTACTCAAGAAAGACTTTCTCGCTGGAACATTAGAAGCCTCTTCTTCAACATGTTGAACCCCTTCATCCTTAGCGTCGGCGCTGAGACTTGAAGGCGATGCTGGGACACGCGTGGTGGTGGTTGCAGAGGTCTGTGATAAGTCGTCTCTTCGACGAAGAAAAATGCGAGGATGAAAAGTGCCGCTGCGAATGCACTTTCGACGTAGAAGAATAGACGCCAGGAGTAACCTCCTGCGAGCATGTAGCCTGCGTAGAAAGGTCCGGTGGCTCCGAGGCAGAGCGCAACTGAAATGTAAGTTAGTTTTGGGATTCAATGGCTGGGGGACGACAGCGGGGACGTACCAGTGTAGTATCCGATTCTCTTGCCACGTTCATGCAAGAAGAAAATATCGTTTACAAGTTGCACGGGAAGCGCTTCGCAGACGCCGGAGCCTAGGCCGTGGAAGACTCGTGCGATCATCAAGCCATTAAAGGTTGTTGCTTGAGAAGCACCGATGAGACCGCCCAAGAACTAAATGGAGAGGAAGAAATTAGTTCTTATCCCAACGCAGCCATTTTGGAGAGAAACTAACACATAAAAGTGACATGAGCATGACTGGTCTTCTCCCTATTTTCAGGTACAAGGGAACCAGCAAAAGAGAACCTGAAAAAAAGGTCAGTCTATCAAGTTCAAAGTGCGAGAAAACGGGTTGTACCGAAACCAAAAGCCAGATTTGGGTATGAGACCAGACCCGAGGCATCGGTCGGACTTATGCCAAATTCCTTTGAATATATCCCAATGTATACAGAGGGTCCCAACAATGCGGAGTTTCCAAGGAAGGAATAGAATGCGCAAATGAGGAGGATCATCGTTTTCTTGAAATTCGACCACTATTTAAATAGCCTCAGCATTGTGATTTCAATATTGGGGAAGATTCTTGATGGAATACGTACTTGTAAAGGATCATTTGGGTCATCGGCTGGAACAGGAAAAAGCGCTTGTCCGTATGCTGTATCATCTCCCTCTGTTGCAATTGCGATCAGTCGTCTTCCTAAAATTCTGAAATTTTACATGTCGAACTTACCAACCGCTTGGAGATTTACAGTCCCTGGGATATCTTCTTCGTGTGCATGACTATTGACATCTGTCAGCTTAAAGACACTTTCTTCGGCAGAAATTGACCCCAACTGGGCCATTGAACACTCACCTCCTCACTAAATGCCTAGGGTGTGTGTGGTCATCCTTAGACGCTCGTACATGCTCCATTCTGCCCTGACCTCTTGCCTGATTGAACAATTTCAAGTTTCCGCCGAATTTGAGAGGTTATACTGCTTCTTGCTGATTTGTGAGTTAGCAAGTCAATCGATTCAATTCCCGCAAATCAACGCCCAAAAAGACTCGTAGCTCCCACCTTTGTACTTGAGGCAGTTGGCAAACAACAAATTGTCAATTTCTGGGCAAATGTGGGGCCCCAGACAGCTTCCAAAATATCACAATGTGGGGAAGATCGTTGAGACTTAGAGAGTCATAAGACGGTGGCTGAAGTTTCTCCAGCTGCCGAAACCTTCTCGTCTGGTCCAAGTCAAAAATAACAGAATAATTTTCACCAAAAGGTTTTGCATCAAGACACCTGGAGTGATAAGGTCGCTTTATGCTAACGGCAATCAAGGACAAATGGGCCAGGTATCATGCAGTGACCTACCATCGATATACCCCTTCCACCTCCCCAATCTGCGTCTGCATACGGTTAAATTCAACCGAGGTGGTAAAAAGCCGCCCAACGTGTGGGTTATCTCCTCCAACCTTGTACTGAAAGTAATCGTGCATGCTTGCTATAGGCTACCTGAATTGTGCCGCAAAGTAATTTGTTTATTGAAAGTATATGTTGTGTTCGCAATCGGACAACCTTGTGAGTTTTTGGGTCGGTAAACCGCTTGTGCCACCCGCTATGGGTGTGAGGCTCATGAAGGGGGTGTGGGATCGGGGAGATGGAGAGCGTCGTGAATGATGAGACGGTGAGGAAAAAGAGGCGTCGTCCCACACGAAGAGAGTTTTGAGCGGAGGCCGCTGTCAGAAATTTGGGGAGGCCGAGAGAGAGGCGTGCGGGGTTGAAGTCTGGGGTAGTTGGCGTAGTTTCCGTTTTAAGGGGGAACCTTGCTAGACTGACCAATCGGGAGCTTGTGCTCCGTCCTCTCAATAACAACCACCAGTACGTAGATTTGAGAAAGTACAGATAAAAGTTGAAACAAATCATCCGATTTCTTTGACGTCAGCATAACTTATGCATTGGAAATCCTCAGTAAGCCATGGCTACAGATTGACGAAATGGAGATCTAGATTAAACTCCGATGCTTTAATACCGAATTCTTGGCTTTTGCGGGGTGCTTCTGCAAGAAGAGATCAGGACGCGGGGTATTTGTCATCGAGCCAGAACACTATTTCTCATATATATTGCAGTTATCTGGATTTATCGTGAGGGAATAGCAGTATTTGTGTTTAATATGCTGTTTATGCACTACACGATTTTCGCTTGCGACCAAGAGACCAAAACAAGCTCGGCATTGTAATCAAGAGGTCTTGGTAACGATTTAATATCACTTCTATTCTTGTTTATTGGTCGTCGAAATTGTGTTTAATTCTGAGGAGAGCCTGCTGCAACACTATTAGCTGAGTAGAAGAATTCTAAACAAGAAGTTGGGAGTAAACAATTTTTCTATAAGCCACTTATTGATTTGGTATTATTTCTAAATATTACCTCCTAGTTAATTTTTTTAAAAAAAAAAATATTAATATTAATAAAAATTAGAAATAATATATTGCTTCCCTATTTATAGAAAAAAGTATACTAATTTCTAATATATAAGTGCTCTAAACGTTAGCGAGTATATACTGAATTCTAAGAGGTGCGCTAGATTCTAGGGGGTGTGCTGAATTATAATGAGCCTGGTCAGATAAGTCTGTGTATTCAGGCTTCGCGACCCCACCTTCAGGCTTCCGAAAATCAAAGTTGTTGCGATCACTTAAATGTTATAAAATAATTAGGAATAATTGTGATATAAAATCTTATAATTATGAGTTATTAAACGTAAAGATACTTCCTACTCACTAACTTTTAAAAGTTTACAACTTTTAAATTTAGATTTACTAGTAAAATACCCTAAAATACAGACTTATCTGACCAGGCTCGTAAGGAGTAAGTGCACTGAATTCTAGGTGGTATGCTGAATTCTAGAGAATATATACACTAATATCAACCCTAACCCTCTTAGAAAGCGACATGGTGACTAGGAAGACGATATGCGAATAGCTTCAAGTGCGTATCTAAATAATCTAAGTAGTGGAAACGACGGCGTGATAGGCGACCCTCTACGCCACCCATTTTAGCTGCAATTATGGGGTAGCGGGCATAATCGTATTACGGAAGACACAGCTTACGCTCGAAGCTATGATGATGTCGTAAACTCCTTCTTAGAATCCTTGATGAATTAAGTCAAGCTCCATATTTAGTTATGGCAAATCTGATGCGACTGAGGATACGTAAGGTGAATCTTATATTACTTGATTTATAGAACTAGCTTTTAATAGGAGCTATGCCTCTTATTTATTGTACTCCAGAGCCTATATGCTTCCAAGGCTCCTATATATCTTCCTATAGCTAAACTACAGTTATAGCTTAATTATATGAAAGAATTATAGTTTTAGCTAATTGCAGAGGTTGTATCACGCGATTAAGCTTAGAAGTTCAAAAGCTGCTAAGTCAATGTAGTGAGGTTATGCAGCCTGTGAGTTATGCGAAGTGTAGCCATTTTAACCGTACCCATTATTTCTCTCAAATGCCAAGAACACAACAACGCTGACAATATCTGCCACGACAGCAAGCAATTACAACAGAGGGCCTGTTACGAGCTTCTACACTCAGCCAACATCATGTTCCTCTGTGTCGTACCTCGTCGCCACAGCATCCGAATTGACCACATCCGGCTTCTTTATCAACATCTGGGACCAAGCGGTCACTGTTGCTAATGATTGCTATCCGCCCGGATCCCAGGTTGCCACAACCTCCACCATTATAGAATCAGATGTTTTCTACTCATCCTTGAGCGGTCTTACTGTGGAAACAACTACAATGTTGTTGCCCAGCTTCGAATGGGACTACTATTACTACTCACCTGCTGTGTGTCCTGCAGGGTGGACTACTGCTTCAAGCTTGACATCTATACTGAACGGGCCCAGTATGGCAGAAGGAACCTCTGGATATTTCTGTTGCCCAGAGTGAGTTATGGCAGAGCATGCGTGAAACATTGCTAACATATAACAAGTGGATACTCACCTGTTACACTGTACGGTCCATACGTATGCGAAGGAAATTTTGGTATAAATCCCCCAATAACGGCGGCCATCACCCAGTTTGATAGCTCTACTGGTTTTGAAGGAGGCAATACAAATGTCATTACTACCCTATACGCCTCCGTAGGACCAGGTTCTTCTAATGGCGTAGGCGCCGATGTAGATTGCGCCGGAATACCCGTTGCTTGGGAGACGACGGATACGGAGATTTTGCGTCTACTTAATATAACACTCACATCAAAGTCTGTTATAATAAGTCCAACTACCAGCACGACTAATGGTACGACTAGCAGAACCAGTAGTGCGACTAGCACAACTGCACCGCCCAAAGATCTACCGAAAGGCGCAGTAGAAGGGATTGCCATCGGCGTGAGTCTAGGCGCATTGCTTTTCGTTGGTGGAATATACCTCTTTTGGCGCCGACGCAGAGCCAGGTTACGAGCAGCTGGAGGAGAGTCAGGGACCCCACCGAATACACACGAATTGATCACAGGCTCCAACGCCCACGAGCTCATGACAAAATGGAACATCCCCGAACTGCCCTCGAAACACGGGATCTCGCAAGCGCCAGAATTGAAGGATATTCATATCCCCAATCAAGACGATCAGGATCCGCCGAGAACGGCGCAACTTGAGCTTCCTGCTGAGGTACACAGTCCTCTTTTCGAACTTGATCCTACGCCTTCTCACCTGGAGAATCCTTCTTCACAGGAACTCGACCTCGCGGCTGGTAGCACTCGAATTGGAGAAGGATCCAAGATACCAGCTCGAAAACCTGTACCATCAAGATCAGGAGAATCTTCACAGCAAGATACCGCAAACGAAGCCAAAGAGAAAAAGCTCAAAATACTCAAAGAAAGGATTGAAAGGATTCGAAGAGATAAAGAGAGGTTGGGACAGATTAAAAGACTAACAGAACTAGAAGAAGCGACGAATGCTGAGATATTGGAAGGGCAGAGCTCGTTGGGTGGGCCGTCGACACAGATCGATGTATTGAAGGAGTTGGAAGAGGAGGCGAAAGCTGAGATAATGGAAACTCAGAGGCAATTGTAAGATAGGCCGACTTTCTTAGGGTGAGAGATATTTTGGAAGAGCTTGTGCTGGAGAATGCGAGTTGGCGACGATACCCTTTGTTTGTAAAGATATGAGATATGAGTTATGAATACATATTGTATGATCATTCCAAGTGTTTTTCCTCCCGAGCACTTGGAAATCATTAAATTGTCTTGCTTTTTTGACTTCAGGGGTAAGCTTTCGCGGGATTCTGAGGAGACTTGAGCATAAAGCGGAACACTTGTCCATAGTTTAGCTCGGGAAATAGCTGGTTGTTAAACCTGAATCCTAACCTGCACAAAATATGTTTCTGTTTGGAAAGGTGAGCGGGGCTGCTTTATCGGCAGTACTGGGTGAGCTAAGGTGAGTAAGGGTGAGGCGAAGATGGGAAGCAACAGCGGACAGCGGCAGAGTTAGCCTGAGCATGCATAGGGAGACTATTTTAGCGCCTAAAGGGGCTTGTTTTGGATCTCTTGAGGCCTGGTTTCGCTTTCTCAGTCGTATCTCTAGATGCAGATCCCATTTTGGCTCCATTGCGACCAGGATTCCTCCGAGCCCAATTTTGGATCCGTATTCGCTCATGGCAAGTGGCTCAGTCTCACCATTCCATTCCGTCTCCTTAACGTCCACGGGGGTGATTTCATGCGATATGAGTTTCGATAGCACTTAATTAAGTTCCCTTTGCTTTGGATCTCTTAGTACTGTGTTTTGCCCTCGTGTTTCTTTTCTCTTTCTCCTAGTTTTTTTTTTTCTGCCTATAGAAGGTGAGGGCCCAAATTGCTTCGACAGCGAGTTTCGTTCGGGGGGATTCGACATTATATTGAGAGGGAGGGTTATACTAGTTCTATCTCAGCGGATAGTTGGGAGCTAGTTCGCCATCTGATTGTTTTGAGATCCATGCAGCCATGAGATGTGTCACGAGGGTTACACTAAGGGCTATGCATGCCATGTAAGGGACATCGTTCGGCTCGGTTGACAAAGGGGAGATCACCAGTGGCGAGTCTGCCGATGGTGACATTTTATAGCGCGATGGCGCCACGTCAGGGAGGAGCCACACCAATGTCTAGTGGCATTAAGAGATTCATGTAAATCCTGACAATGCAAGAACCACAGCAACAACAGTTCACTGACAAAGAAGTGTAGGATCAGTTAGTAGAAGTGAGACAACAGACTGATTGTCAATGACATAACATGACAACAAACTACTAGCCGTGTCATAGCTGATTTGAGTCTCTTTAGGTTCAGCTTCAATTAAGAATGAGAGCATGAAGAGATATGGGCGAAGGCACCAGCTGGTCATGGCCCTGGTCCCTGTGATAAGAATTCCAGCTCCCTAGATTTGGCTCTTTACTGAATTGGTGGGTTTGGTTGAACAGCGTATGTACTTAATCTGTCCGAACTACTACCAGACAGTCTGCGCCCCCATTTCTATTGCCAAGGCAAACAACTATTGAATAGGTGAATGCTCTTATACTAATTCCACTTTCAGAATGGGCTTCAATGGTTTTCATAAACTCACATGGGATAAGAATGTCCCCGGGAGTTTTGGATTTCCAGATGCATAGCTAAGTCTAAATATGTATAGCACACGTATTACCTGGTCCCATAACTGCGTCAGTTGTGGCTGCTTCTCGTCCGTTCATTATTTTGAAAGAGCCAATGTCGTCAAGGTAGAGATGGTTTTCGAGGCGAAGAACAGAGCCATCGTGCTTTCAATCTAGGCGAAACGCAGGATAGAGTTGAAGAATTGTAGAAACAACATCCGATCACGACTGAGAGTGACTCCTCTCTTTCAAAGTCGCGTAATCGCTTTCTGCTTTTCTTGGCTTTGTGTACCCTCTCCAAGCGGCTTGCTCACTATTTTTTGCCTTAGTGTACTTATACTCTAAGCATCGCTTACTAACAACCGCAAAGGTTGCGCTGTCCCTAGAATCTTTGACTATCTGGATCCAATTGTGTATACTGTCTTTTGACACTCTTTTGACGCGCAGCGTATTCGGCGACTGTAAGAAGGCCCACCATACTTAGAGGTTGCCAGTGGCATCGATACCTGTGTCTTCGAGATCTTTAAGGCTTCAAGGATTCTTTTTCTTACTTCATTAGTTGTAATAGTTTTATTTCTATTGCATCCTTTCCAGCATTCTTGGATGGAAGATTACACTTCGATGACATGTGAGCAAGCGGTTCGTTCGGATCGCTGTTTCCAGGCATGCTATTGAACCTTAGGCTATATTATGTGAAGCGTGCATAAACTGAATTGTGTGTATTGCTTGATCTAAAGAACTAATAACTAGGTGGGCAAAGCCCCTTATATAGAGAATGATACTGAGTGAGTTCCGAAGGACTTTGCTGTAGTCTAGCCTGTAGCCTGGCAGGCTACAGTATACTCCAGGCTACAATACACTGTAGCCTACAGTGCTCTTCAGGCTTTAGTGCCCTGTAGGCCTCCAAAGGTTACCTAGAGAGTTTAGGGCATGTGACCTAACATTACCTTTCAACACACGCCATCCACGTATAGACGCTGGACTTAGCAGAGTCTTAGCGTAACATGAGGTCCTCACGGCCGGTGTGCTGGGTTCTGTTGGGAAGCCGAACTAAGTGTTGAAACATGTCCACGAGCATATACTTAGCAGTCTGCAGTATTGCTCCGTGTCAACAAAGAGCGGCTGCTCAGCGAAATCCGGCTTGCGTTTATCACGGTTGCGCAGTATGATTCGGCCATGTCGGTTCAGATTGGCCGTGCAGCACAGTTCGAGAGCACGGTTACGAAAACGATTGGTTTCCTCATGCTGACATTTCTTCCTGCTACTTAATATCCGCAATAATCAGCGTGCCTTCTACTACAAGCCCCGATCCTGGCAGTTGGACCATTTCCGACGGTTTTTGGGTCTACTGTGCAGTTCCAATCCCCACAACGATTGTCACTTCCGTTATGGTACTGCTGTCATAAAGAATTCCCGCCTATGCTGACTGGAGAAGACAAGGGGGGTGGAGATGTTAAGAAGTCCAAGGCTAGCCTGGCAAATATGATACAAGAACTTCAGGGGAATATAACGGACGGAGATATTGAATTGTTATTGATGTCACTATGCCCATCATGCTTAGTCTCTGGCCGTGTCTGGCATGTCTCAGGATGAGAGTCGTAAGCCTGACACTATTTGACCTTGAAAGGAAAGTTGGTGAACTAGGGAGCTGGCACTCGAAGTCAGATTCTATCCTCACCTTGGAGATCAACACGGCTCGGCCCGTAATTTTGTCTCCACTCATTGGCGACTTATACGGGGTTGCAGAGCGCATCATGCCGAGCTCCGTAATGTCTTATCACAATGAATGTTTAATATCTTTTCCTTTCGCTTTGGGGCTGATCAAAACCACTCATGAGAGCTGACGTACGTGGCTGTGGGTATGCCTGCGGCTGTGGTGCGATGTGCCGACAACACCGCCAGATTTGGTGCCTGAGGCTGAAGAAAGTCGCGACATTTTTGAACACATGCCACTCTCTCCACTCCTTCTCAAGGACTCCCACGTTTCACTCAGATTCTTTTGGCTCTATTAAATTCTCCTCTTTAAACGATTCCGAGCGCTTGACTTTGTGTAGAGCAAGGCCTATCGAATCTACCCCCGAAACCCTTGCAGTGGAACAGAACCAACCAACCCCAACTGAACACCCAAGTCCGAATTTGTACCCCTGGAGACTTCGTGGCGTGCCGTGGCAGAGACCTTTGACGATGTCGAAGAGAGAGCTCGACCTTGAGAATAATCGAGCAGCTGCATCTGGCGCGGAGAAGGAGAGGAAGATAGGTTGTGAT
Organism: Cudoniella acicularis; assembly: GCA_013054445.1. NCBI lineage: Eukaryota > Fungi > Ascomycota > Leotiomycetes > Helotiales > Helotiaceae > Cudoniella > Cudoniella acicularis. Next base: position 7,802 of record JAAMPI010000895.1, on the reverse strand, counting down.
GATTTTCAACCGCCAACGGTTAATGCTCCTGAGCGGATGCTCCTGAACGATGATTACACCGTCGGCTGGATCTGCGCAATAAGCACGGAGTACGTTGCCGCCCAAGCTTTTCTCGATGAAAGACACGAACGACCGTATGATGTGTCTCTGAATGACAACAATATTTACACACTGGGCACAGTTGGGAAACACAACGTCGTTATCGCCGTCTTGCCCGACGGGGAATACGGCATAACCTCTGCAGCAAGCGTCGGAAGGGACATGCTACACAGCTTCCCTAACGTTAGAATCGGTCTGATGGTCGGCATTGGCGGTGGTGCGCCAAGTCGAAACCATGATATCCGTCTAGGCGACCTTGTGGTCAGCGCTCCTCGTGAGGGGAACAGTGGCGTGTTCCAATACGACTTTGGCAAAAGGATACAAGATCAGAGCTTCCAACCAACAGGGCTCTTAAACCAGCCACCAATACTACTAAGGGCGGCTGTGAATGGCCTTAAGGCCCAGTACGAGGCGGAAGGGCATCGGCTTAATGAGGCCATCAATAGTATTCTCGAGAAGAAGCCAAGACTAACGAAGAAGTACAAGCAACCGGACTTAAGTAGCGATAGGTTATATCAAAGCAGAGTCACTCATCCTCTAAACAACGAAGCAAGCTGTGCGGCAGTCTGTGGTGATGATTTATCAATCTTAATAGTACGACTGGCGCGGACTAAGGGTGAGGATAATCCAGCAATTCACTATGGCTTAATTGCCTCGGCAAACCAGTTAATGAAGGACGCTTTGGTTCGGGATACTCTCGCTGCAGAGAAGGACATTCTGTGTTTTGAGATGGAAGCGGCAGGGCTAATAAACCACTTTCCCTGCCTGGTTATAAGGGGTATATGCGACTACTCGGACACACATAAGAACAAGGAGTGGCAAGGGTATGCAGCAATGGCAGCCGCTGCATACGCGAATGATCTTCTTTGTCAAATTCCTCCGAATAAGGTCAAGGCTGAGAAGAAGATTAGCGAGCTTTTTTCTAGTGGTTAGTTATTCTCAAGCTACTCTCTCGAGTTTGTACTCAGCTTCTAATAATATACTTAGTTCTTGACACTGTATCTAGAACTGAAGCAAATATTGAGAAGGTGAGGTCAAGGTTAGAAAAAGAGGAAGACCTTGAGACCCTGAACTGGCTCACGCCATTTGACTACGGCTCTCAACAGAGCGACAACCTCAGGAGACGACAACCAGGTACTGGCCAATGGCTCCTAGACTCAGAAGAGTACCAAGCTTGGCTGAAGACAAGCCAGCAGACATTATTTTGTCCAGGTATTCCCGGAGCGGGGAAAACAATTCTTACATCTATTGTAGTCGACAATCTTTCAAATAGATTTCGTAATAATCCGACCATTGGAATCGCTTATCTCTATTGCAACTTCCAACGGCAACACGAGCAGAATATCGAAGATTTACTCGCGAGCCTCCTAAAACAACTTACTCAGGGCCGGTCACATCTACCAGACAGCGTGAAATCGCTCCACGATAAGCATAAAGGCATGCGGACGCGACTATTATTTGACGAAATCTCGAGAGCTCTCCATTCCGTGGCGACAATATATTCGAGAGTCTTTATTGTCTTAGATGCGCTTGATGAGTGCCAAGCGTCTGATAGTTGCCGATCGAGATTCCTGTCAGAGATCTTTAACCTCCAAGCTAAAACTAGAGTAAACCTCTTTGCCACCTCACGACCTATCCCGGGCATCGAGAGGGAGTTTAAAGGATGTTTGTTGCGGGAGATCCTTGCTAGCGATAAAGATGTTAGTAGGTATCTCGATGGTCACATATCGCAACTTCCGGGATTCGTCTTGAGCAGCTTAGAGCTGCAAGAGGAAATCAAGATTAAAATTTCAACTGCTGTTAAAGGAATGCATGTATCTCACTGAATATTGAACGTGAGGTGCGTTTACTGATATCCACTAGGTTTCTCTTAGCACAGCTTTATCTCGATTCACTTGAGGACAAGACTACGCCAAAAGCCATAAAACGTACATTGCAACAGCTCCATAACCAGGCTCGAGGACCAGGTGAAGACCAGAAACTCGAAGCCTTAGCTCAAGCATACGACCATGCTATGGAGAGAATCAAATGCCAAAAGCCAGGCCTGAGAGACCTCGCTAAACGGGTCCTATCGTGGATCAGTTGCGCAAAGAGACCAGTCACGACGTGGGAACTTCAGCATGCGCTTGCAGTGGAAGTTGGCGAGCCTGAACCTGACGAAGACAACCTCTCACAAATCGATGACATTGTCTCTGTCTGTGCCGGATTAGTCACGGTCGATAAAGAAAGCCATATTATTCGCTTGGTCCATCATACGACATACAAATACTTGCGGACCCATATGTTTTGCCTTGATCAGCAGAGGGATCCCGCGATAGTGGATTCTCAGCAGAATGATATCGCGAGGGTTAATATCGAAAATTATATTACAGCTATCTGCATTACCTATCTGTCATTTGATAGGTTTGGAACAGGCTCCTGCCCAACCGATAACGAGTTTCAAGCCCGGTTACGGCTGAATAAATTCTACGACTATGCTGCAAGAAACTGGGGGTATCATGCACTCGCAGCTTCAAAAGAGATGCAACAATCAATTCTGGACTTTCTTAGTAGTGGAGCCAAAGTATCAGCTTCTACCCAGCCTATAATGAAGTCAAGAATGTACGTTGACTACAACTCAATGACGTCAAGGCAAATGACCGCGGTGCATGTTGCGGCATACTTTGGACTAGGGAAAGGGATATCCGCCTTAATTGAGACTGGATACTACGCAGATATCAAAGACTCTTTTGGTCGAACGCCGCTGTCATGGGCAGCGGAAAGCGGCCAGAAAGTGGTAGCGAAACTACTGATTGCGGTTAACGGCGTCGACCCGAACGCCATAGATCAAAAAGGCCTGACGCCGCTGATCTGGGCAATAATGATGAGGCACAAGGCAATAGTAAAGCTATTGCTAGCCTATGACCGTGTCAACCCGAACTTTGAGAGTGAAGGCCGGACGCCACTAATCTGGGCAATGACACTGAAGCACAAGACAATAGTAAAGCTATTACTAGCCCATGAGCGTGTCGACCCGAACTTTGAGAATAGCGAAGGCAGGACGCCACTAGTCTTAGCAATAGCGATGAAGCACAAGACAATAGTAAAGCTATTACTAGCCTATGAGCGTGTCGACCCGAACTTTAGGAGTGGTGGCCAGACGCCACTGATCTGGGCAATGGCAATGAAGCACAAGAGAATAGTAAAGATATTACTAGCGAATGAGCGTTTATTGAAGACTAACATAGGGAGGTGGGGTGTCGAGCTATTCTGATAATAGTGAGCCTGTTCTGATCACCTAGGACACGTTCTGGGTTCCTGTGATCCTGCTCGCTAGAAGTTGACATTTTCAATGCTGCTACTAGGATAGGACCTATCTCAAAGGCACACCTAGGGTGATTAAGGGTTTCGAGCTGCTAGAGGGTAGCGAGCAGAGGTGAGGTGGTGGAGGCTGCGCGTGAAGGGTGGGTGAGCGCGAGGTGAGGCGAGGGTGAGCAAAGCGGCGATGGGTCATGTGTGCTGTGGCTTGGTGAGCAAGCAGAAGCAAGTCAGGATTCAGGTTAAACAACACCAAAATATACATGCGCCATCTAATCGAGTTTCGCAACCACAATTTCTTCCTACAAACGAATAACCTCATTAACCTCTCGAAGTACAAGCAAAAATTCAAACACCATCCAAATTTGTTTTTGAGCGATAATTAATGATTCAATTGTTCTACCCGACTAGCTCTAACCAACTCCGCTAATAAACTTCTCATCACTTACGCTAAAAGGCAGCCTTACGCCCTATTTTCCGTCGCGCACCAGAATTCCACTAGTAATATACTCCATCAGACTCACTCCTCCCCTCACCACGCGCCTTTACTCTATCTTATTCCATCTATCGCACTTAATATCTTCTATTGTATTCTACTAAAAGCATAAAGAGTGCCTTTTATATTCGAAGACTCGAACTATATCTCTAATATTTATATAAATTTATAACTTTGCTTTATCTTTTCTAAATAATATAACTATTCTTTCTAACTAAAATAAATATAAAATAGACTTTTTTATCTATTATATAATCTATATAACTATTAATATTATATAAATAATAATTAAATTTACTGAACTCAAATCTTTTTAATAATAACTTTAAAGATATCTGATATAGAAAAACAAAGTAGAAGAAATATTTTAATGTATTCTCGAGGTAACGAGGTTATATAGCGCAAATATATAAAACCTAGATTGAATTTGCTCGTCTCCTCAAAATCCGATCCTCGCTGCTTGAAATTGATAGATAGGGACAAACCAAGTCTTGGGCATCTTCAGTTTCCGTACAAGCAGTACTCATTTCTCTGCTCGAGTGAGAAGAGTCAAAGCTCTGTTTTGTCTCAACCAAGGGCAGCATCTCATCCCAATTCCACAATGCGCTCCACACTATCCTCCCACTGGTAATCGGGACTTCGTCCCCTCTTCCAACTCTCCAATCTTTGATTCTCCTTCCCTTAAAGGCGCTCTTGTGCAACTACAACGTCCCATCAGCCCACTAAGTTGTCTGTTTCCACTGCTCTTTCCCCCACTTCGGCCTCACCGATCCGACAACTGTTTCAAGACAAAGGCTCGTTCCTATCACAATAAACCCCAATCCAAAAATGAGACTTATCGCCAAAGTGCTGAAGTTAGTGTAGTCACTTCGCTTTATGATATGATTGACGCACAGCCATTGCAAGTTGGAGTCGTTCTCAGATTGATTTGCAAATAGCATGTACGGGACGTATTGGGGAGACGGCCCGCTGATATAATCCAAGAGCAATCGTTGAAATCCCGCAAGGCCGATCGAGAAAAGGGTTTTTGCCTCTAGCACCCATTGATCGGAAGCTGGCGCCAATGATTTTATACCAGCGACACGATTCTCTACCAAAAGCGGTCTGTCTAGACCAGACATGGTTGAAATGAAGCTGGAGTAAACGGCAACTGTTGTGAGCGCTATTATTGTTGCTATCTGGTTGTCTCTGGGAAAGATTTGACGGAGTTCATCATCAGGTATGTAACTCATCTGTGCCACGGATAGAGGGGTTATACATTGAGGTGTGGTCCCTGTATCAGGAAAAGGGTTGCATAGTTGGAATTTCTCTGAGCAAGCCAAGACCGAAAGGAGATTATCCATCAAATAAATAATATTCCCATCCTTGGCAAAGTGGCTTTCTCCAGAGACCATTGTCGTGTTTTTGTGTGCTGATAACCAGAGATCATCGCTCGGTTTAAGATAAGCACCAGAAAAGGATACGAACACTAGATTTATAGTGCTGTTTGGGATGGAAAGTTCCGGAACGGGATTGAATCCTTGACTGTTGTCGAAGAACTCGGTTTTGAGGGATCGAGTTAGTTTTGGTCTTTGGCCCTTATTGTTTTGCTCAAGGAATACTAACCCAATGTCATAACCCGCGTCACCATAATTGTAATACAAGGGTCCAACTTCTTTTAAATTGGTGTAAATATAAGTTGCATTTTCGAATACCGGATCTCCAAGCCCTAGCAAGGTGTCATTGGTAGCGGATGGTCCATATAATGCTGCTATGTAATTGAAACTGGTGTGGCCGGTATGGTTTTTGACACTCCAATCACGGTAATCCATTGAGCTTGTCCCAGTCGTGGTGTAGCCCTTAGTAGTAATTGGTGAACAAGCGAAACTTCTTTTCAAATGAACACGATCTTTGTCTTCTGAGTTAATACCAAGATCCTCACGGGAGTCCATCATAACTGTTTCCGTATAAAGGGAGCTAGTTGCTGGACCAAGACATAAGCTTTGATCGAATGGACATGGGCCGTTCATTGAGGTCCAATTGAGTTGTAAACTTTTGAAAACGTTACATTCGGGCAAGGACTGTGATTCCGCAACGCAGCTTTGAACATGTTGCTTGCTTACTTCCATCGAATCCTTGACGTAGCTGTCATAAGCTATACTTGACCGCACAGTTGACTGATTTGAGTTGTCTCCACTCCATTAATCCCATGGACCGCAGTTGTCGCTTCGTGCTACCAGGACTTCATTTCCATATTTTGTGATTTTTGCGGATAGAATGCCTGCCGCTCCAAAGGCTATCTGCCGCTCCAAAGGCTATAAGGTGGACGAACCCAATCATAATAGGCGGGAAACTTCTCCGGAAACTTCTTGTTGCAAGACTGCGCCAAGCCCACCAGATTTTGATCAGAGACCATAGAGTACTAAGATAGGATGCGGTGTTGCGCAAAGTTGCTTGTTGCTGGTGGTGCAAACCGTCTCTTGCTTCCATTGTAGAACGGACCTGGTGTATTACGAAACATATGATATTCCAGGACTGTATACCTGTAATCTATTTATAGTATAAGCTTAGCTGAATAAGTCATATTAAATTTCACAAAGAACATGCAAGTATCTTTTGACTTTTGAAATACTACGAGTTGGTAAAACTTTTACTGTGGAAGATACTCTGGAAAATACTAACATGAATGAATATCGCAAGGGCGGCAATAAGGATATTTCCATTCTGGGTAGGGAGTGTTAAGGTCGAACCGTAAACTGGTCCTTTTGACAATTTAGTCCAAAATCCGGTATACACTGTTGTATTCGTTGACATATTCTATGAGATGAACATGTTAGTGCTTTGAAGAATCAACAATTCAAGAACAAATATGAACGATTAAGGTCATACGAGGAGAACTATCTTTGAGATCCAACTTGAGCAGTATTAGCACAACATACCTTTAGATAGAAGAATTCGGATCTCTTAAAATAGGTAAACAATAATAAGTTTTCCTAAAAACTGTTAGGAAATAGACCTTAAGTATGATACTTTTTAAGGAATGAAGAATGAAAACTCTCAGGGTTATCTTTTTTGTGACATACTCACGAGATAACAAGCCCACTTTCAGCCACTCTAAGCATCTCATTACGTGGCCCTGATATTGTCTTCTGTATTACCTCCTATTTTAGAATGAAAAGGATCATCAAAGCGCTCTGATATTGACTAATAGCCACACTCTCAGGCATTTTTGAACGTGATAAGCCCTTGTTCGATCGCAAACTATCCTAGCTCATTGTGCTTCGCATTATATACCAAGGTAAAGAAGCAACACTACGCGAAGAAAGAACCGCTTCATCTACAGGATTATATGCTACTTCATTTTCTGGCGTATATTTCATTGGATCGGTAACCACAACATTTCAGAGCTATTCTGAATTTAATTTCAGGACCGTGGCGCAAGGCGGACCGATAATGAATCTGGGGTCACTGCCCCCAAGAATATGCGCAAACGAAGAGATTAATATATTGTTTTGGCGAAAGTGTTGTTACACCAGTAGATTGTGTAAGTTTCAGGGGATTTCGTGCCTGGCACCACGAGGGAACCGCTTGGCAGATAGGTACATCTCTAGGACTTAAAGAGCCTCCGAAAGTCGATTTTAAGTTTACCTGCCGGCGTCCCGATCGGCGTTTGTAAGCTGTAAAACAAGTCATAGGTGTGGGTGAGGCAGTATGCTCTATGAGCAAGGGATGCAAGAATAGAGATAAGGCTACAGAGTCCATAAAGGTATTTGTAAAGGCCCCTTGGTACTTTCACCAAGTTCCGAATAGTGCTTCAAGGTAATATAGAAGCATGTAACTCACTAACCTGCAGCGAGTTACACGCTGGATTTTAGCGGAGCGGCCCCCTAAACTACCCTGCGATCCCCTCTATTCAACTATCTACTTGATA
>JAAMPI010000894.1:0-23475 GCA_013054445.1 Cudoniella acicularis | reverse complement strand
TTGCCAGATCCGCTGACAATACCTCTGGAGTTTGAGGAGGCAGACGCTGTGAAAATCAGCTGCGAGCTCAAACCCCAAACTTTGATTTCGTCAAAGCTTGTAGGGACAGTTAGTTTTTGAATATCGCGGTTGATGCCTTTGACAGATGCTACAGCAAATACCTGCAAAAAATTGTCGAATGCAGTTGGGTGGACCAAGTAATCTTTATCATCGCCAGTAATCGTGTTCGTTGTATGGGCAAATGCGGTGTTTGAAGTAGTCGCACTGGTTATGTCCCTTAAGCCTTGAAAGCACGGCCCATAATTTGCGCCCACTCTACGCATACTATCGTAGAATCGGGCAGAATTAACTTCTCGAGGCAGCGGCGAGGGCTTTCCGTGATTTTCAACAGACTCGTTTGTAGCGCAGACCTGTCCAGAACAATGTTTAATCCACGACACGCCATTGTGGGAGCTGATGGTAAAATCAAACCACTCGCTGTCGAGACTATCAGTAAGCCGTTGTCGTGTTAACTGGGTAATAATCTCGGTCGTTTTGCTCTCGTCAAGAACGAGGGCGGTGCTGACGACAACTTGACGTAAAGTGTAACCATGGAACTTTCCATCGCTGTGCTGGGAACTTAGACTCAATTGTCTAGCGACCTCCGCAATCATCCCTACATATCCGGCGCAGGGAAATATAACATCATTCTTGATGTTGTGATCCCGCACCCAAGGCGTCTTGTCCAGTGACAAAATACTCCGCCATGCCGGTTCATTGTCCGTACTTTCTGGCACCCGTGAGCCCAGAAGCTCATGGTGTTTGTATTTCCGATGCCTCCATTCTTTCATCACCCGTGTCTCGTACCAAAAGGACTTATCATGATGCCATGAGTATGTGGGCAAGTCTGGGAGAGCGGTAGCCGAATCAAGAGGGTCTGTGAGGGCTTTGAAGTCGACCGAGACATTTTGAAGATATAATTGACCGATCGACGATAGGAAAGTTTCAGTGCAATCCTTCTTGCGGATCATCGCAGGAATGTAAGGGCTACTAAGAGAGGCAGCAGTGAGGATTTGGCGCAAAGGGCCTGCGAGGGCGGAATGCGGGCCAATTTCGAGGAACACCAAATTTTTGCTCTTCCGCTTGATGTATTTCGTCTCAAGTGCATGTACTAGGTTTGTAACAGCTGTTCGAAATCGAACGGGAGACTCCAGATTAGATTGCCAGTAATTCGGTCCAACGCTATCGGAGGGGTGAATCTGTTTTCCAGAAACACTTGAAAAGAACAAGACACTTGGGTTTGGTTTGTTTCCAAAAACCCTTCTTTCAGTGAGCTGCCGATAAGTTTCCCCCACCTCCTTCATGTGATGAGAGTGATAAGCCCGGTCGATTTTCAGTGCTCGTGCAAGAACATCCGGTCGGGCTGCTCGTATGCTTGTTAGGACTTCATCCAATGGGGCTTCGTCTCCAGAAATTGTGACGGAAGAGGGGGAATTTTCGCAAGCAATTACTACCCCATCTATGAGGAACCCAGATGTCTCATCCCATCCCATCCCGATAGCAGCCATTTTTCCGTGACGTGTGATATTTCCAGAAACGATGCCGCGATAATATGCCGCAATGATGGCCTCGCTTGACGTGAGTTTCCCTGCTGCAAAAGCCGCTGCCATCTCGCCACTGCTATGACCTACAACACCTGCTGGACGTATGCCTAACGCGGTCAAATTTTCCACTAACGCTATTTGAACAGCGGTACAAAGGGGTTGGGAATAGGCGGCTTGACTTAGATTGCTGGTATCAGGAGTTTTTTGCAATTCTTCTTCGATAAGCCACCCGGGCGCGTCTGGCAGTGCTTGCAAGACTTGATCCAACTTCTGAATGCACTTGCGAAAGGTTGGCTGGGATTTAAAAAGTTCCAAACCCATCTGAGGCCAGTGGGCACCCTGACCGGTAAAAATCATAACTAAAAGTGCAGATGTTGAACTTGATTTGACCGCGGGTGCTGTAATCGTGGTCTCGCCCTTAGCGAATATTGAATATGCTCTGTGTGGAAGGTGTTCACGTCGAACTGCCAGAGTATAGGCCATGTCTGGGAGTAGTTCTGGGTGTTCCTCAGCATATTGCTGCAGGTTAGATACCTGTGACTGAAGTGACCCAGCTGTGTTGGCAGAAAACAAGAGTAGGTGCCTCTCATTCAACTTTAGAGTTTTTGCAGGTTTCTGGGGCAGAAAATTGGAAGCAGACTCTACAATAGCATGTGCATTTGACCCTCCAATGCCAAACGAATTGACGCTGACTCGAACAGCTCGGTCTTTTGGCCATGGAGTCGGCTCAACCGGCACAATCAGTTTTCGAGACTCAAACGGAATCCGAGGGTTCGGCTTGTCAAACTTAATGTTGGGTGGAATGATACGGTGTTCGATTGCGAGGACGGCTTTGATAAGTGAAGTGATACCTGATGCAGCTTCAGAGTGACCGACATTTGGCTTCACAGAGCCTATATAGACTCCATTGTCACCAAAAACATTTGCAACGGCAGCAGCCTCAAGAGGGTCACCTATCTAGAAGCAGATGCACGGAAAATTAGCATATAAATGTTCTAAATTGCGATCGCCTCAACTATCCAGCGGTTTACATGACCATCTTTTGAAATCGAAAGACAATTGAAAATGTTCAAGTGACTAATAAACAAAGTTTATTTTCCAATGTTCTTGATGCATTCGTGACAATGAATAAAAGGGTTGAAGTTTGAACGGTCATAAATATGAGAATAATGGAACTGTAAATGAAGGATTGAAAATGTCAGACAAACTAACCGGAGTACCAGTTCCATGGAGTTCACAAAAAGGAGTTTCCGTGAAGTCAAGTCCTGCAGATGTATATGCCTTTCTAATCATTGCCTCATGACTTTCAGTGCTGGGAAGGAATAGGCTTGGTGTTTTGCCATCACAATTCGATGCGGTTGAACGAATAATAGCGCGAATGGGGTTCCTGTCTCGAATCGCGTCGTCCAATGGCTTTATGAAAATAGCGTTTATAGCCTCTGCTCGTGCGTACCCATCGGCATCAGCATCAAAGGTTCTGCATGAGCCGTTGGGTGACAGAACACCCTGTTCAGACCTAAAATTATATAAGCCTAAAGTCTAGTTTTCCCCAAGAAATTGAGTTGAAAATTCTCAAATCTAAGGCGACAAATATCCCAGCAAAAGAAAATTCAACAACTCACATTGCAGCAGTCTGCCCAGGTCCGGTGATCAAGCTAGCTCCACCAACGATAGCAGAAGTACATTCTCCTCGGTCAATTGCCAGACAAGCCTGATGCAATGCTATCAATGACGAGGAGCATGCTGCTCGAATGACCATGCTGGGCCCTTGCAAATCAAACTCATACGAGAGACGGTTGGCAAGCGCGAAGTCAGAATAGCCCGAGATACGATAAGTGCCATGGTGTTGATCATCTTTGGCAAATGCTTCAACCCAATCTTCTCCAAATGAGCCAATATAACATCCGACATCTTTGCCGCGGTAGTTAACCTCGCCGGCACTGTCGAGGCATTCGCGTGTCACTTCAAGCAACTGGCGTTGTTGCGGATCTTGGCGCTCGACCCTAAAAGATTGGGAATTAGTAAACTTGTGTCCCACTATGTTTCATAAAAGGAGAGGAAAATGCTGAGTTGTCACATCTCGGGTACCCGGAGAATATTTTCATCTTGAAACATGTCTTTATAGTTAATCTACAACTGAAAATTCTAAGGATGTGAAAGGGACGACAAGATCCTTACTCGTTTTTTGGCATATTGAAAAATGTCGTGTCAAGGGCACCAAGGTCAATTGACTCGTCAAGAAAATAGCCATGATTGGTCTTGATAGCGTTGGATTTTCCAGACTTGGAGTGGAAACCTGCGATGTTGTAACGCGTAGCAGGGACCGGTCCTCTCGCGTCTTTCTTCGACACTAGAAAGTCCCAAAACTGAGATGGCGTGGTGATCCCACCAGGAAGGCGAAGTGCCATGCCACTTCAATAAGTTAGCACTGCATACTTTGAGGAAGAGGGAGCCAAGAAGAGGGGGCAGGATCGAGCATCTCTTGGCCTTTTTAGAGCAGAGACGTCGGGTGAAAGAAAAAAAAAATAGTTTGAATTTGGTTACCATATCGCAATAGGTCTTGGTGTTGTCTTATTTGGTTTGGGATCAGCATGATTGGAGATATGGGTATTATCAATTACCGGTACACCGTTAACTGGCAATGATTCCGATTCTATGTTAGTTATATAAGGAGCCATATTTCTATGACTCAGAAGAAAGGTATAGACCTAGGAAGAGCAAAAATGGGTATCACTGAGGGTATCTCTTCCGTATTTGTGTTTTCTTCAGACTCTCAGCTGGGCCTTCAGCCGGCAGGGCGGATTGGTGGAGATGCACGAGATCCGCCATTCTTTTTGCGTGTGGCGTTCTATTGATAGTGGAATCGACAGCGCCAGCAAGGTCCAACGGCCTTATTCATTAGATCACAATTGCAGATCGGAGCAATGGAGGAATCATCGTCCACGGACCATGAATCATGGGTTCATTGGATTGTCCCAGGGCTAGAGTCAGTGCGCTGGCTGATCAGTGATCGGAGTTCTCTCCTGGAGCGACCCGGGGGCCGCATCGTGGAACAGTGAAACTATGAGTGAATCCAGTGGGTCAGGTGTGGAAATGATTCTGGATGTGTGTTTGAGACGTTCGAACTTGACGCAGTGTTGTCAAAGTTGGGTTCGCCAGGTAAAAGGCCACGTCCTCAGGTATCGATGGAGCGAACAATACTTATCTCTCTGCAAAATCTTATAAGCACCCGAAAATGCGTAGATAAAGACCCGTTTGGAAGAACGAGGGAAAAAGCTGTCTAATGGTGCGTGCGCGCATGCACACTTCCATTCCATGAACCAGTCACAAAACCACTACCGGCATTTAAGAAAACCCGCTATCCACTGATCTCCGCCCATTTAAAGCCTCATTTACTCCTTGCTGCCCAACACCGTACATACACCCACGTCCACCATTAACCTGCATGCAGAAATGGGTATGTTGGGTATTTTGAGGCTTTACCTAAGCACAACTACACTTCTTACCTAGACCCAGGTATTTGATGCCCATAGTCGCCCAGGGTCCAGGAGGAGCCCTGGGCCGCTGAGTTGCTGGGTCGATGGGTAGCCAAATTAGGAAATTATAAATAGAAATAGCTAATTAGGGCCTTAGAAATGTCGAGAATTTCCAAGCAAGAAAGAGCGAAGGAATTAATAATTACCGTTCAAAAATTGGTTCTTACCAGAACTGCCCTATATATCGAAAACATCCCGCTAGATTTGCACCCGCCTATTAACAACCCTGCTTGTATGCCTGCATCGATCTTCGAATCGGGATACAATGTGTTCTTTTCAGCCCTTCCACACCGCTTGTCTCACAGCCTCTTGAAATCTTCAGAGTTCGCAACAACGCATTTTCCTTGTTCACTTCATCTCAACTGGATTTTCGAGACTTCTCATGCCCGTGCATTGCGATGTATATAATTTTACGTACTTTTCAACATTTCAACTCTCAGCTCTCAACTCCTCAATCACCAGCCTCCCTCTCGCCTTTAAACACCGTTTTGGAATATACTCCGTGCTTAAAATGTGACAATTAAATGATTTCAAATCGTCACAATAACGCGTCATCTTTTCTGACTTCATTTAATTCTAATCTGCGAGTTTGGGTTACCGTGTGCAGCCGCAGCTGCAGCCGCTTTTCAGCTCTCCACATCGACAGCGCTTTTGTCTCGGACTACCTATATTGTTCGCTGCTCCGCGCTGCTGAAAGATGAATTCAAAAAAACACTAGTTTCTCAAAAGACAACGCATCGTCCATCTCTGCTTTAAGTCGAGGATCTACGAGGTTGTGTTGTCTTTCGATAGATGCCACTCTTCTGTCTCAGTGGATCAGCACTAAGTATCTCGGAGACTTGGAAGCTCGGTAACAAGTGGAACTTGATTTTCTTTTGCCAGAGTAGGACGAACCTTCCGGGCATGATTTCTTTTTCGAGACTTCTCGTTTCCAGAGCAGAGCAAATTTGGAACGTGCAGAGTGCACCTACCACCGAGATCGGATGCACCCACCTTCACAATCTCTAAAAGTTCTACATGTCGCCTTGGTCAAAGTTCGTGTATTATTCTTTTCAAGTTGACGTTACCAATAGTAAATGAAATTAATTTCTTTTGTTCATATTTTCAATTTAATACTGAACAGTACTGGTTGCGAACTCGCCTTTCATTCTCAGAATCCCAACGCCTCAAACAGAGGCGGCTATTAAATTTCAATCGTTGCACCTCTTCCGGTGTCGGTCAATAATCTTCCTCCGAGCAGCTTCGCTGGTTACAACTTAACAACTCTCTCGCTATGGATGGCCGATTGGAATTGGAGGAGGAAAAACAAGATGCACCCTCGCAGGAATCGGTCGAGATATCTGAGGTTGTCAACTGGAAACCGTCAAGACGAGAACTCCTAGTGATGATCTCCCTAGCGGTGATCAATCTCATGATCTCACTGGACGCGACAATTGTTGTGACCTCAATAAGTGTACGTCCCCGTAATTCAATTTCGAGAAACGGCCCTTGGCTAACTCATTCTTTTCTGCAGACTATCGTTGCGGACCTCAAAGGGACGGCCACACAAGGCTTTTGGGTCGGGACATCGTACCTTTTGGTTTCCGCTGTTACAATGCCTGTCCTTGCTGCTCTCAGTGAAATATTTGGCCGCCCATCCTGTCTACTTGCATCACTCGGCTTCTTCACTCTCGGGACTATCCTCTGCTGCACTGCGCAGCATATCGACAGTCTCCTCATCGGCCGTAGCATCCAGGGAATTGGGGGAGGGGGGATTACAATTCTGGGCCTTGTGATATTTACGGATATAGTCCCGCTACGGTTTCGTTCAAAGTGGTATGGCGTAATGTGAGTGGTATACTTCCACCCGGGCTTGATTGGAAGTAGCTAGTTCCCTGTAAAATTTGAAATGGTTCTCAGGCGTGATTTTCATGTGGAAAATTGGAACTACTTCAGCTGCCTCCTTTCAAATCTCAATACATGCTCACAGCTAATCGATGAAATTTAGACAAGGAGCCTGGGCCCTGGGTTGCTGCATCGGTCCTGTCGTCGGCGGGGCAATAGTTGAGCACACCACATGGCGCGCTATCTTCTACGTGATGTTTCCGTTCTGCCTCTTCGGGTTTGTTGTCATTCCGCCACTACTCACACTCAAACTACCCAAAACAACACTAAAGGAGCGACTTCTGCGAGTGGACTGGTTTGGGAGCTTTATTTTCATTGCTTCAAGTACAAGCTTTTTAATCGCCATTACATGGGGTGGGACCGAAGAACCTTGGGGTAGCTTTCGTACCCTTTTACCGCTTATTCTTGGTGCTTCCGGGCTGCTAGCTACGGGGATTTGGGAGGCGTATGGAGCACGAGAGCCATTTCTTCGGAGAAGCTTGTTCTACTGCAGTAGCTCATATGCAGCATTTATAGGAGCTATGGTACAAGGATTGCTCGTAAGTGTGTTCAAATAACTTCCTTTCTACCTCTTCAAAATATTAGGGATTTCCCGCTTCCCTCCCCTATCTTCTTTCGCTAACATCAAACTTCCAACAGCTCTATGGCCAGCTCTACTACATCCCACTTTTTTTCCTCTCGGTCTCGCACGCTTCGCCTGTTCGCACAGGCGTCTACCTCCTTCCCATAATGCTCGCTCTAATCCCAACTTCCATCGTCATCGGCGCGCTCGTAACCCGCCTCGGGCGCTTCCGCTGGGCCATCGTAAGCAACCTATTTCTTTCTCCCCTTTCCAAAATCTCTACCCTATCACAAAAGCATATTTCATCCTCCGGGCACCCCGCTCCGAGAAAATACAAGAGGAAGTACTAATGTACCAAAGTGGTCCGGCTGGGCAATCATGACCCTCGGCTCCGGCATCACCATCCTCTGGACCACCAACACCAGCACCGCGACTCTTCTCGGCACTAGCGTCATCCTCGGTGTCGGCCACGGCCTTGTTCTCAACGCGCAGAATTTCGCTACCCAAGCTATCTGCAAACCGAGAGAAGAAGGTTACGCTGCCGCCATGTACGCTTTCATGCGTGGCTCAGGCATGGCGATTGGGGTTGGCATCGGTGGGTCGGTATTCCAAAATGTCTTTCGATCGAAACTCATCGCGCTGGACCTTGATCCCACCATTGCGATGAATTTCGAAGCATTCATCTTTGAGATGGCGTCGTTGCCCGATGCGGATGAGATGAAGATCAAGGTGTTGCAGGCGTGCACGTTTGGTTTTCATGGTGTTTATGGGTTTTATACTGGGTTAGCGGGGTTGATGGGATTGTTGAGTTTGTGTATTGGGAAATTTGACTTGAATAAGGAGTTGGGGAGTGAGCATGTATTGGAGAGTCGTAAATAGATAATCTTTAATGTTTTTTTTGAGTGTTGAAGGCTTACTGGTGTTGCGCGCGGTGAATAAGGGGGGCAGACCCTCTTTCGCTTATTTACCCCGCCCCCTTTTTCACATCTACTATTGGGGAACGGGTGATCACGTGATGCTCGGCGGCGCTATGCCTAGTTATCGAGGCGTAAAGAAAAAAAGAAATCAACTCATACTTCCGAGGCACATCCTGCTGGCCAACCATGCCCTCTCCCCTCGCCCTCTCTACCAAAGACATAGAAATCGTCTCCAGCGATGTTGATATTCCCTTCTCCCCCATTTCCGCCTTCTCCAACACCACCGTCGGCCCCCACTGCCTCCAACCTCGGAAAACCGAAACCCGCGGGAACAATGCACGAATGGTGTTATGAACTCGAGGGTCAACAAGGCTATGAACTCGAGGTTCGACAAGGCAATGGTGACAAGGCAATGATGCCGTGGCGACTGTGTGGGACACTTTGGGGAGGTATATATGGTGGCGGCGAAGCTGAGTTTGTATCAGATAGGCTAGTCTGTTTGGAACTGGAATTGTGGAACTGCGTCCTGGGAGAAGTCATGATGTCTAGTTCATGTTGTGGTGGTAATTCGATGGCTTGCAGATGAGAGATAGCGTCCTAATTGATCTATAATTCTCCGCGCCCTGGTGGACGACGACATTCCTATTCCCCTCGTGGTCTTTACCGATGCTGGGAATTCCGTGAAGGCATTGACCAGAGTCCCACCCGGAAAGAGTCTGCTTGCCTCTGCAGGCCCGATGAACTAGTCCGAGTATGTCGAGCTTTGCCAGCTTTGGAGAAAAACCACCAGCATTACTGCAGCGTTTGAGCATCGCACTGCAGACAAGATAAGGCGTTGCCAGGCGGGTATGGTGAGGGCACAAGGGAGATTATACGAATAGTTACCTAGGGTTTTGGCCCAGAAAGCACGAGAAGAAATTCTTGTGTAACGGCAAGAAGCGGGCGCACTCCCAAACTGCATTGCGGCGCGTCCACGACTGCGAGGAATTAAGCCATGAATATAGAATGGAAGGACTATTGGTTGAATTTGCATCCTTGGGATAGGGAGATATGCGCCTCGGAATTTTCCCTAGGGCTGCCCCCCGATTGCCTGCCCAGCTGCAGGTGTTGATTGGGGGGGGCGCCTGCGAGATGCCAAAAGTGGCTGGGGAGGATCTTGCTCACTTTTCAAGTGTTTTATAATATGATATTTGTTCCGACACAGTGATACATTTGAAGAAAGGGAATTCTGTATAGAAATTGGTAGTGTCACGGAAAGCGGTTGTGCCCGGGTACTCAGCGTCGTGCTCTCGCAACCCCGAAAGTTCGGAACGGAGAGAAGTGATAATATATGTATGATGTGATGATATGCACGCATCCGAAATACTGTGAACTCAAGAAATTTAGCAAACAATGCCACCGGACGTAAATAGAGAACCAGTTCCACCTGAGAAAGATCTCAATGACACAAAAGCTCTATAATCTTGCGCTTCGAGTCATTTGAATATTCGTTCCTTGTGCGACGGCTTCCAGCTGGAGACAGCTCCAGTCCATGAGGTATCATATGTCCAGCAAAGCAATCTGAATATCTACTGATTGTGTCAGAGGCTGTTAACTCCTCCTGGAAAAGAGTACACTAGTACTCAACCGGCTTCCAGTTCAGGCCTCTCAAAAAGAGCTCTCGCGGGCAATGACGCCTAATCGAAGGGGTGCAAGTGAAGTAGCATATCCTTGCTAACAAAGCCATTGTTCTGACGCGCATAATAGATTTTCTGTCCAAAAATAGATGCTTATAGTACACTAGTACTTCAACAAGCTATAGGTATTCCAACTATTGCGCTTTGCAGGTGAGCTGAATACTGTGAATTGTCTCTGGCGCTGTAGAACAGTTTCAAACACAACGAGCTCTTTGTCCCGAAAGTCAGTCACTCCTCTCTAAAACCTTATCTACACATCGCTCAGCAAGTGCCCAATCAAATATATGGCCACTAGCGCGATTCGATCGCTCCATCCCGAGCGTGCTTGAGGGACGACGACCCGCTGCTCTGTATGATCACGAAAAGTGCTAGAAGTACTTATTCCAAGCAGAATGCAGGCCTCAGTCTGCAATTCCATTGCCAGGACCCGGAAGTGCGATACGAAGCACCCGCACATTCCATTCATAATGCCTCGTCTTGTGTCGCATCTGCAGAAACAGCAAGAGAGCGTTGCTGTCGCAATTCGGGCAATCGGGGTCTGTCAATCTTTCCATCTTAAATTCCTTGATCCAAACTCTTCTTTTAGCCCTGTATATTGAAGTTCTCGTTCGTTCGTGCAAATTTGTGTGATTGTGGATTCGAGGTCTTGGGCTCGAGGTCTTCGAGTTGCTGGGCTTCCAGTTCTTGTTCGTCCAGTGGCACTATCCTCGCAATGGCGAGCATGGCGTTCCATCGAGGATCTTCATTATTCCCTTCTCGCGGCATCATTAGCAATGGCCATCAAGTTTGCGCATCTTCTAGCTACGCTACTGTACGACATATCATGCTGCTCCTCCTTGTCACCAAACCTCAGCCTGCGTCGCGCTGTTAGCTTCCAGTGCTGAGCACTGGTCTGTTGCGGCGTCTCGAATAGGTTGCTCAATCCCAAGTTTATATGATGAATCGGACGGTTAGGTGTATTGCTATTTCTTCTCGACAGAAACAGAGATTAGGGCTGAGAATGGTTTCGTGTACTATCGTGATGGTGGTTGGAAGGAGATGGTTTGGAAAGGCGGGTTTGCGCGTAATTACAGTAAGCTTCCCGAATTCAAACTCTGCATGCTAGAGCTACTACCACCTCCCCGGTTCAGTTGTTAGTTCTATCGCCAGATTTTGCTGGCCCCACCGACAACTGAACCAGGGAGGGGATAGTACTACTTCACCAATTAGGCCCCTTTGCTAATAAATCCAATGCCACTGCAAGGCGTCCAGTGGCCATTTGCTTCCTAGGCATCCTCTCCCGTCTTTACCCCACCTCACTGAATACGGTGGTGTCCTCGAGGTCCTCATGCTGGGTTTCGGCTGGGTCGCGTCAGCGATGATCAACCGGTAATCTTCCAAAATGGCAATCAGGCGCCCTCACCAGCCCTAAATCGCCCTCCCTCCCCCACTATTTTAATACGAGGCTGCTTGCCCGAATCTCCGAATATTTGCTACTCGACACAGCTTTTTCTGTTGCGAAAACTTTCCCAAACATTCCCACCCATTTCTCCTTGGGTGAAATCAGAATCGTATCAGGTGCTTGAAGCTCTGGCATCATCGAGTTATTCACAAAAAGCTTCGAACTCTGGGGATATAACTCTCTGAAGGCTGAAGTCGTTATTTCTTTCCAAAAATATCCAATGCCAGACACTCACCTTACCCTTGATACTGCAATTTTGGCGTTGCGGTAATGACCGGTCACCATTTTGCTCCTCTCGCGATGGCAGATGCAGCAACATGCAGTCTCCCGAACCAAAGCACCGCCAGTAGAATTCTATTCTAATGGATCAAAAGGACATGGAAGGTATAGTCTACGCAATCTCTTCAGTTCTGCATTCACTCCTCTCCTCTCAAGCCAAATTTGAGGTTATCGCTGATCGAGATGGACGCTTCGCAGAGCCCTCAGGCTACTTCAACATCCACATTTCGCTGCGATCAATGCGACAAGCCTTTTTCGGGGCAGTACGAACTCAGCCGCCACTGTAATGAGGCCAAAGCTCATCAGCCTGCCCTACAATGTCTCTTTCCTGGATGCCCGGCGGCGTATCAGAGGCATGCGAGAACTAAAGAACACTTCTGGGATCAGCATGCAAAACAACTTGGTAGGTTCACCATCTCTGAGCCCACGAATAGTACTCATAATTTCCGCGCAGTATCTGTTTTGGAGGCGCAGGAAAGGAACAGGCAGATGATGGACATTCAAGCCACCCAGCAGCAAGGTAGCTTGCGATGGCGAATATATCGACAACTTTCTGACTACGAAATAGAGCCCTCGGATGACTACGATTCACTTAGTGCTGGGCCACGATACACCTTTGGGTATCTCAACACCGGGTCCGAGCAGCCTTTGATGTCAAATAACACAAGCCTTCCCTCGAACGCGACATACGCTCCCTATAGCAGACCCCATCAACAAATGCTGTCGTACTATCCCACACAAATTCAACAAGGAAGCTACCAAGTTTCAATGTCCCAGGGTGGAACATCTACAATAGCTTCATTACCCCCATACAGCAACAACTTTTTCGGCTTGATGGGGCCCACACCAACCTCGCCATTTCCTGTATCAGCTGGTCATCCTCTGTCCTACTATCAGGATCAACCGACATATGGAGCGGGAACCCACAACTTCGTCCCATCTATGGGGATTCAGGGTAGTGCGCCTGTTGAGGAGAGCGCGCAAAGCTTTTATAACAGGACCATGAACGGGGTTGAAGGTTCTATGAATGCACAAGGTCCTGGCGACAAAAACTGCAGGCAGGACTGGATGGGTTAATACCGGACACATCGGAATCATGGAATGAAGACACTCTGGGGGTTTCAAATCTAGGTTCGGGGCTGGGCTGGAGTTTTGTTTCAATGGTATACCAGTCTGTTGTTGCACGCGTTATATTGTCTCGAACGGAAATGACCTTTATGTTTTCATGTTCTCACTTTGGCAAACGCTTTATTAGCTGTTATGTTTTTAGATATAAGGGGAAATGGAAGCTAGAGTCTCTAGATATCGGCTTACAAAATTGATAGATTTTCATGGATCATTCCTCTAACCGTCGAAGTATCATCAGCCCTCCCTAAATCGATGGTATTATTCCTTCATAACTTCCATCTCCTTATTTCACTATTTCGAGCTTGGATTTTGGACTTGGTCTTCGGTCTTCATACTCTCTGTTACATTCTCCTGCACCTCCCCCTCCCTTACCTAGTATTCCCAAAGAAAGAACTTCTGCTTCCTATCCCTACTCGATAACGAATCGCAATATGTTGCCTTATAAAGAGAATAAGCTATGAGTCCTCGTTTTATTTCGGCCTTCACTTCGGCTTTTTCCTTCAGTCCAGGCTCTTAACGCCGGGCCTAGTTTTCGGCCCGCTGTGAGCATCTGTGCTATAGGATACCCAAGACTCCTCCACACCCGGGGCAGGGTATCCCGGGTAACGTACCCGATATCGCCGGGTCGACGTATTCCCCCCCCCCCCCCCCCGGGCTTCATACGTACCCTACCCAAAGTCCCTGGTGTCCAACATGTACACTGTCTTTAAATTTCTAGTCGTTTATAGAATACTCGACATTTTGCGAGACAAAACTATACTCGATAATTCAACATTCACGCCATACAGAACCAAAAATGGGCAACGTCATCTCCCACTACACATACGGACTCCCTAGACGGTTTTGTATCCCACAATATTGGTCAACGTGGCTGAGAGCAGCAACGCTATCGTTGGCTGCAACAAATGAACAAGCCATGAACTTGTCTCCGAACCACCAGCCTATGACCACAAATTCAAGCTTATCTAGCTGTGTTGCCCGCCAACTCCCAAGAAAGCATTATGGGACTTGCTCTAGTGAATTCAATCGTTGGGTTGGGGCCCGCCGGGTTTTTCGCGTGGTGCGCGATTGCTTCATTATTGTTTCTATGCTGATGCAGGATATCAAACAACACAAGTATCAGGTAGGGGGAAAGATTCCTTAGTAACGCAAATATAAGCTGAACTAGTCCAAAACCGAAGGAACCGCGATTCCAGGTTTAGTGGGATTTGAAGAGGCTTAGGAGGTCTAAATGCGTTAAACGGTATCCAAGGCGAGGCAAATAGCTTCTGTTCCGTCTCGATTTGAGCTACCGAGATTCGACTTTTTGATGTGCTAGTGTACCAATAAATGTCAGAATCATATCGACTGGTAGCCAATTGTTGTGTAACTCTGGAGGGACTCTCCCTAACTGAACCACTCCAGCTCAACCAGGACCAGGTGGGGAAATCCGGGACACGGCGTTTGGGATGGAATTGAGGCTTAACCCACCACCACCAGAGCCCGGCATGGAAAGCAGTAGTTAGAATACCCCAAAGAAATTTAATTGCCTGTCCACCAAATACCGACCAGAAATAGTTGAGAATTCCCTGGAATGTGGCGAGAGAGTCTCTCTGAAAGGATAGGGTTCGTCAGGAATAGTTTTCGACAAGTCTCTGATAGTATTCAAAATCACATAAACCCCTAGGTCTTGGATTGATATTTCTACCCCCGGTCCTCAACAAAAATGTTTACCGTTACACCAATAAACTGACTCAAAGCTGGGAGTTTTTCCAATACCGTGTCCTCCCGAAAGAGATCCCATTGGCATTGGAAGTACGTCTGGTTCTTAGTAAAGACAAGGAGAGATGAGAAAGGGCCTTCTCTTGAAATGTCCATCCATGGGTCTTTCACGCAGCGAAGGGTAGATTGTCGTCCCAATCAGGAATAGCGACCCCAAGACGGAACTCAGCTATGTCTTCAACATATTGTCCTATGAATCGCGATTCGCGAATTGTTCCTAATTCCTAGAAGTCTAGAATTGGCACTCAGGCCTGTTCCCACTATTGTGACTACTGCTGCTCTATAAACAAGGTCCATATCCGAGATCGTGGTCATTTTGTTCTCCGGCTCATCTTGCTGAATGCATAGAGTATCAACCCACAGATAACGCTCTCCAAGTTTTTCGTAAGTCAGCATCACATTCTTAATAGTCAAAGGGACGTCATCTAAATTAACACCAATTATTCCTTTCGTGTGTCATCGAACGAAAGCACTACTAGTCAACTGTAGTTGCTTGGCATCTCCCCACACATAGTTGAGCGCAATATATCAACACTGAGGGAGAGCTTCCACCACACAGTTTTCTTTGACGTCAATGACCCTAAGAACGAAGCCAGTTGGCAAAATACTACGCAAGGGGGTTTCTCGGCATGCTGGCAGGTGGCATTCTTCGCAAAATCGGAGCCATGACTGAAGCTTTAGGTTTACTATAAAGCTGTCGACTTTATGGCCACAGACTTATAAAAGAAAATGCTATTAAAGAATAGTTTTTTTTTCTAAAAATAGAAAATAATAAAAGAGAAAATTATTTAATAACAATTTATTTTTAATATATGATAATATATAGTCTAGAAAAGCTTTTTATAAATACTTTTAGTTATTTACTATATAAATTTTTAATCTTAAGTTATATATTTTTATAAAAATATTAACTTATTTAAATAATATCTACTTTTTTTATATTTCTTTACAGTCTATTTAATTAATAAAGCTAAGTATAAACTTAAGGCCTTGTATCATTTTTATCAAGTTTTAAAAGATTACTTATTAAAGCGGGTGGTAGGGTGGGTTATCACGTGCTTCTAGCTCTCTAATTGGATGTTCGTTAGCAGAGTAGGTAAAACTTGAAAAAAGCATATAGATAAGGTTATTCTATTTTAATTGGCATGCTTCCGGCCGCCACTAGCGTGACTAACGCGGCGCTAATGAGTGAAACACTTGCTGTCTTATTTCCACCCTGTGAAGTGAAGTCTTTCCCTTGAAATCTTGGACAGTTAAACTTTACGGCACCTTCTATACACGGAAACTTGCTACCCAAGAACTCCTTGCTATGGCCCAGAGAGAAGCGAATGAGGGAGCGAATGGCATGGCCCCAGGATCCAATGCGCAGCGACGCAGTACAGCCGTAGACGAGCTTGTAAGTTGTACCAAAATCTCTCTACTTAACTTCACGCCAAAACATCTTCACTCAGTCCCTCTCCTCTGGTAATTTCCTCTGTAATACCGATTCCCAAATTCCCCTAGGAAAGCTTTTCGGGAATTTCAGTACACGAATGATCTCTTAAAAGCCTGCTGTAAGGTTGGTGGAACTGAATCAATTCACTACGATCGTACTATAGACTATACACCGGCAACGTTTCTATTGCTGACGAAGAGAGTTAGTCACCAGACTGCAAAGTCTGCAAGAAACTATCTTATTTATTTCAAATACCTTACCGTGTATATGCAGAAGCTGGATTAGGCACTTATAGAGAACTTGTGGTTTCATCAGAATGCACTTCCCACATCCAGCTGATACACAAACTCTTTCCCAATGCGCTTGCGGAGAGCTGGGAAAATTTCTTCGAGGCGGTGAAGAGTGAAGGCAGTTTCGTGGTAAGATTAGGAGTGCGTCTGTCCGAAATGACATGGAGAAGGTCTCAAGTTGGAGATGGCCTTTTCCTCGCAGCCTCCAGGGGGGTAGCTAGCGTTTGGAGCTCTAAAACGATCTTAAATCGAAATTGGATAGATGTAGCGAAACTCAGAAGATGGAAAAGCACATGCGACACACGTCACGGTAGCCACAAAGATGGGCGTTATAAACTGGATTCATTGTCACTGGTCCCTCCCGCTTTCCTGGTCGATACATGGAATCAGTGTCTAGCTCCGGCCCATCCATCGACTTCATACATCGCATTAAGCTATCTGTGGGGACCAACCACTTTTTTCACGTCGTTGAAACATACCTTGGAGTCCTTGCAGAAGCTCGGTGCCCTTTCGGAGGAAGGATTTCTGCGCATCCCACGGACCATTAGAGACGCCATGGCTTTAGTCAAACTGCTGGGTGAGAGATATCTCTGGGTGGACTCGCTATGTATTCCCCAGGATGACGCGCAGAAGAAGCATGACGAAATCAAAAACATGGCAACAATTTATGCGAATGCTTCCTTAACCATCATTGCCTCGCAGGGCCAAGACGTCAATTTTGGTTTGCGTGGTTTGAAAGGGATATCTCAGAGTAGAAACTTTTGTGAGAAGACTTTTGAGCTCAACGGTAGCTCCCAAATTGTATGCCACCGACAAGCTGACATTCAATTGGAAGACTCACTGTGGATGAGAAGAGGGTGGACATTCCAGGAATATCTTTTCTCAAGCAGGGCTCTTGTCTTCGTCGACGACACTGTTTTCTGGAAGTGCCCCCATAGTTTCTGGGAAGAGCCCTTCGATCATGACTACGATAATCCGAGTGGTTTGATGGACACGATTTCCGAATGGAACGAATTACTTTCAGCAAAAACACCACATCTCCCAGCGCTAGGTCGGATGATATCTGCATACAACAAGCGAGAACTAACATATCCTGAGGACGTGTTGGATGGATTTGCAGGGCCAGCCTCGGTTTTGACTAAAAACTTCCCGGGTGGGTTTCTCTGCGGGATTCCAATAACATTCTTCGACATCTTTCTTCTCTGGCGGCCAAAGGATGGAATGAAACGTAGAACCCCAAAGAACCCACACTTTCAGAGGCTATGCCTTCCAAGTTGGAGTTGGATTGGATGGCAAGGACAATTGGATGAGTTCTCCTTTGACAAAGGTTTTGATTTCGCTAAAGATTACCCAAGTTTTAAGGACGGCGTTTATGTTTCTGACGAACACGTTGTACCGATTATACAGTGGTCTAGCCACGAAACGCGCGGATCCAAAGGAATACCAGTCGCTAGTACATGGTACCAATACCGACAGGGCTTTTTAGATCAGAATACTAGGCTTCCACCTCCTTCCTGGACGCGATTTGAATATTACGAAGAATCTTGTGGAAATTATCCCCCCCTCATTCACCGCATTATATATACACACATGATGATTATCCAGGATCAGAATTCTGGTATCCTGTTACTTTATCAGATCGCAACCATTTACCCGAGACTCATTCTGGAAATTTTATCTCCTGTCGTGCGCAAAGGGCCTGGTTGTACGAGGCAGAGCTTTGCTTCTGTTATTAAGGCCGAGAATATATGAGTCTTCGGGACAGCGAAGAACACTGGGTTGGCATGGTAAATGCGCATGAAGAATTCACAGATGATGGAAGTAGCTCGGCGGGAGAGGAGAACAATGAAGAGGATGAGGTTGTGGACGACGATCAAGCGTCCGGAAACAACGAAGACCAGGAAATGAGCTGGGGGGATGATTCAACAGATGACGAGGCAATGAGTCATAAAACTGAATGCTCATGCAAAGACGTTCTGGAACTCGTCGCAATCTCCCAAGGCTACGCTTACAACTCGGTACTGTCATCAGAAGACACCTTACTAGAGTGGGCTCATCCAGAGCGACCAAAAGGCACAGAAACGTACCAGTTCTACAACGTATTGTGTATTGAATGGGAAGACTCTATCGCGTATCGCAGGGGCATTGGGCGTGTTTTTAAAGACGCGTGGGAACGCCAAGAGCTTGAGTGGATTGATTTGATGTTAGGCTAAGGAATTCCGTGTCGAGTTTGATTAATGCAGATTACGTAGCGTTACAGTGGGCAGAATCAATCGATCAGACTACTTATAACAGATTCGTTCTTATCCCACTCTGCAGGCTCACCAAGCCAGCATCTCATTGGTCACATCTCTCTCTAGTGGGTTGATATGCAAATATATCACCATCCCAGTCTCAGAATAGGTTCTATGATATGGCATTTAGCGCATTCCAGCGTCAGTCGTTGATAAGGCTTGTAAATACGTTGAGAGCGTACTCCGTACTTCCAGACTACAACAAAATCCGGAGTCTCGTCCCATCAAGCTGGCTCGATGGGTGTATCGTGTTAAGTCTGGAATTAGGCATAATGTCACAACACCAAGGCAAAGTTGGGGATAGCATCAATTAGCAGGACTGTGGCAAAGAAGAGAAACTAAATGCAGAGTTCGTAGAGAGAACATATCCCAGGACCCACCACGATATTCAGTCCTTTGACCCCATGACACATATGAAGGCTGTACGCGAACTTTTGTCGTTTCTGATCTAATCCAGAGACCAACAGCGAAACATGAAAGGCTTATCTCTGAGAGATATGGAAGATGGGCGATAGTGCTCGGCCGTGTTTCGACCACAACACATTATCGAAAATCAAGCTTGATATTCAGAGCCCGCTAGTTTTGGATATATTGGGAAAACGTGTCAAGGAAGAGAGAGCTGCACTTATGACCAAAGCTTCAGTGATATGGCCAAATGACAGTGTCTTCCGATACGTGAGTTTGAGATGATTTCGATGGGTGAGTGAGTCGGTGACTCTTACTGTCAAGACGGCTGGGTCAGGCGTCAAACCAGTCACGTTTCAGCTTGGTCTAGGAATAGCTTCATGCCACCGCACGGACGCTAGCTACGTGCATATTAGCTGCTTTCTATTCTCTGTTCCCTCTTTAATCGAATCGATCATTATTATCTAGCTTTACACTTACTAATTATAGCAAAAGAGGAAACAGATAAAAGAAGCTGTTATCGAAAAGGGAAAGCTTGCCATCAAGCACGTTAACAAACTGTTGGATATGACGCAGGATGATTATGAATCAAAAATCAACGACATTGAAAACATGTCTCCCAAGTAAGCTTCCCAAGACTAGATACGCACATGGCTATGTTTTAACATGCAGCAGAGGCACAGCTTTTGAAAACATTCAATAAGCTTGAAATGAATGGCTAAATAGATAGATAATTTTTAATGTTTTTTATTAGGTGGTAAAGAGATTTCTAGTGTTGGCTGCCGACAATAAAGGGGAGGGAAGGACCCAATTTCGCTTATTTACCCCGCCCCCTTTTGATATCGCTGTTCTCACCTGAGCCCTTCAAAACCAGAAAATAAATTATTAATCTCATGCCCTCTATGCAATTGAAATGTGAAGAATATATAAGAAACTTTCTTTTTCAGTCTATCTTGATCTGGAGGAAATTTTTGAGCTCGTCAATACTTGGAGATTTCCTACTATTGAAAAGAACGCTTAGCGATTTCCTGCTTGTTCAAGAATTTAGAAACTTCAGATTTCTTTTTACTATCAAAACTGTTTGAATAACCAATTATTGCACTTTCTTCCATAAACTTTTGGCAGCACCAAAAAAGTTCTTTGGTCTTATGCATGCACCCACATTCACATGAAACAAGTCACAAATGTTGAAAGGCAAGGCAGCAGCAAATTCTGCAATGTTCCATCAAACATCTTTCGCCCCAACAAGATTCTTTTGCATACCCCCAATCCTTTGTTCTATGCCAAAATATGTCTCATTTGAGACAGCTTTGAATTTTCAAACCCCTTTGAAGGCTCTCTATATGAAGAGGGAATCTTTCCACCTTCCTCAGCTTTCATACTTCTCTTCAAATCACACACAAATTCAGCACTTGAACCACACAATCTCACAGCAGCGACGAAAGCAAAACGAACGAAATGAGTTCCATCCCTTCCTCTTCGTCCGAGAACGCCGGCAACGCAGGTGTCTCCCTCTTCTGCAACACCGGCTGCGAAGCCACCAATCCAGGCACGATGTCCATTGCAAAAGACCCCAATCCACCACCACCCATTACGGACGAACTCGCATCCGCAATGAAAACCTCTGTCACCGACCCCTCTCCCTCCTCCAACAACCCAACCCCAACCCCTAGCGAAACCATCACCCTCCTTGTTGGAGGCCAAAATTTCACCACCACCCGCGACACCCTCCAAGAATCCACCTTCCTCGCCACCCTTCTCTCCGGCCGCTGGGACCCCAACCGCGAACCAAACAATACTTATCTCATTGATGCCGATCCGACACTTTTCAAGCATATCCTTCAACACCTGCGTCGTGGAGTTTTGCCTCTTTTCTACTCCAACACCACGGGCCACGATCATGCTTTGTATCTTGCGCTCCTTCAAGAAGCAAGGTATTTCGGAATCGAACGGTTGGAGGAGTGGCTTGAAGAGAAAAAATACCTGGAAGGGGTGAAGGTTTCGTACAGTGTCGAGCAGAGACAAGGAATGTGGAATTTCGAAAGTGGTAAGGATGACGATGTAGTGGATGTGAGGATTTCTTCCGCGACAAAGAAGGTGTACATTTGCCCGAGGAATATTTTCGTTCATAGAGGTGACCCTGATCGTTGTGGCCACCAGTGTGTGAAGCAGCGGGAAAAGATGGGTGGAGCTTGGTTGTTTGAGGATGAAGTTGTTTGGGTTACTGGGGTGGTTAGGAAGAGGGTCGTGGTTGATGGGGAGGTTTTTATTGATGGTGGTAAGGAGGTGATGGGAGAAGATGGAGATGGAAGGGAGGTGTGAGTGGTGTGTTTTGATTGAGAAAGGGAAGAACTGCTGAGGGGATTTTGAATGGGAGAGAGGGCAGAGACGGAGCATAGCTAGTGCAAATTGCAAATTGCAAATTGCTTTTGAACAACATAAAACGTTTCCAACGGGATAACAAGAAATGAATTCTCAAGCAGTAACCAACGCCTCCACCTGCTTCGTGATATCAAAAAACGGAAAATCCGTCCTATTCCCCGACGTCTGCCCCGGCACAATCGCATCCCCAAACGGCTCTAGCACCATATACAAACTATTACCAATCTGCACAGTCGCCGTGACAAAAATGCTCGGATCATTCCACGGTACCAAACCCAAGTATTCCGCACTCTCCCAACTCGCATCCTTTGACCTAAAAACCGAAACACCTGATAAATCTTCAGCTACTAGCAGAACTGTGCCGGAGTATTTTAAGGGCAAGCGAATACCGTCGCATACTCCTTTTGAGCCGATTTTATAGGGGGGCGTTATGGGGACGGTGACGGGAATACCGGTTGAGGAGCACATGTCGAACCGCCAGAGATTTCCGCTTGCACAGTCATTGCCGAGGAGAATGTAGTCTTGTGCTGCGAGGCCGGCGAGCCCGGCCGTGGTGGTGACAATTGGCGGTGTGGGGACGAACCAAGGCGTCACGGTCTTGCCATCTTTGCTTACTTTGAGGATGCTGCTTGGGTAGGTGCCTACAACGTAGACGTTTCCCTCTGGGTCTTGTTCCACGTCTTGGTAACCCCCGTATAGGCCGTGTGTTGTTTCTGTTAGATTGATTTTGTAGAGGAGTTCTTGCGTGTAGGGATTCCATTGCATGATATAGTTTGTACCAGAGATGTCTTGGCCGCCTGTATCGAAGGCGTCGCTGGCGTCAACAACGATAGAAACGAGGCCGCTTTGCTGATCAACTCCTACACCGCCAATGTGGAAGAGAGGGTTGCGGGTGGTGCCTGGGAATTCGAGAATATCCACTATTTTCGCCGTGTAAGGATTATAGATTCCAACAGTTGCATTCCAGAGGCATCTATTCAATTTATGTCAGCTTTCAAAACATGCACTGTAACATGTAAAAAAGAAATTCAGGTAAGACAAACCCCATATATAGAAGGCAAGACTGGGTATCAAAATAGGCATTTTCAGGGTAAAGCTGGTACTGGTGAATAGTGAAGTTGCCATGAAATGGCGGGCAGCCGCCGTATGAGATAGAACTTGCAACCTCAGCTTGTGGGAAGGCCGAAATACCCCTCAAGGCTGCTGCAGCGAGGAGAAGTGCCGATATAGACTGCATAACCGCGCTTTGTTTTAGTTTTGTGTATTCGAAAGATTGTTCTCTCGTCAGATATGGCGGGAAGGCAAAAAACGTAAAACCGAGAACAAATTGGCACTTGCGCTGTTTATGAAGAACTTTATTCCAACGTTCAAGCGACCGCTCCGTAGTCGGTAAGATTCTTACACGCTAGGATACCGAGGTGATTGCATAGGCTGGAGTGGCTGGAGAGAAAGCTTGGAAACTCGGGGTTTTCTAGTCTTCCAATCGATGTTCTGAACGATCGACAGCTCAGCTGAGTGCATCTTCGGTCATACAACCTGGATAGATCATGCTGTGACACGCAGTTACACTTGTAATGCAGGTTGGGGCACATGCGGATAATTCCGGCAATAAGTCCGTGCCCCCCTATTCCGGCCACCTCGCTTAGCTCACCGCCACTCCCCACCCTCCCACTTTAAAAAATTATATCTTCACAATGCCTTATTTAATTTCTTTTAAATTTCATGCTCTTTGATTTGATCATAAAGAACAAATATACTAAAAAAAGACGTGATACGAGCGCTCGAGGAAGTTATAAATAGTATATCTATTTAAAAGATAAGCCTAGATTATAGGGTTCTAAGGTCTACTCTTTAGGGCCGTCTTGTGATGTGGTTCGCTTACCTGTTAGGTAGCGCCAATCA
>JAAMPI010000893.1:0-23491 GCA_013054445.1 Cudoniella acicularis | reverse complement strand
GCTTCAAAGGAGAGCGCGTCACAGATGAGTAGGATCTCAGCTTCAACTTCTTGCGCAGAGGAGCGAACGCGTGTTAGTGAGGCGCGCGCGTGAGCGATCCGGTTGCCGTGTTGAATGTACCAGCGTGGGCTTTCGGGGATGAAGGGGAGGAGGATGAGGATTATGATTGGGACCAGCATTTGGAAGATTACGACTGTCTTTTGAGAGTTACTCAGTTAGTATGGGTTTTGGAAAAGAGGGTATTTTATGATGGGATTACCCTCCAGTCCCATTCTCCGAGTCGTTCTCGGTGGAGAGAGCAGGCGTAGTTGATCCAGTATGCTATGAATGAGCCTACCGAGTAGAACATTTGCCAGAAAGACATAATTTTTCCTCGGATGTGGACTGGTGCTAGTTCACCAATGTAGACAGGTCCAGCAGCTAGAAATTTGTGAGCCTCCAGCAAAAGAATTGTGTTGAAGGATGAAGACATACTCAAAGCAATACCCTGGCCTATACCGATGAGAACACGGCCTGCAATAAAGCATCCTAACTGTCCCCTTGGAGAAAATGTTTGCATAAAAGTTGCTATTATGGTCAGAGAGCAACCGATTCCCATAGCCCATCTTCGTCCTAAGTAATCGGCAAGAGGTCCGCCAAAGAAAAATCTAGAATGGTGAGCTTATGGTTTTTGAGCAAACTGAAGTTCGACGAGAACTTCATTATCCTAGGGTCTAGGGAAACGATGAGAGAGCTTACCCTGCTGTGATGGCACCAACGGTGTAAGCTGTGTTTATAGCTCCGATTAGCTCGGAATTCTGTTGGGTTGTTAGATTTTGATATCGCGGAATCATTGGTGACGAAAGACGACACAATAACTCAAGACTATTTTAAGAATTCAATACACAATTTCTCTCAACTTCGAGTTTGAAGAGACTAGAACGGAGGCAGGTGGGCCGACAACCTGAAGAGTGGATCTTGAAAAGCGAAACCAATGCTCACAGGATTGTTGAAATACGCCGCCCAATGTGTAGAACCCTGAACGGAATTGTAGACTGAAGCATCGTATCCATATAGCACCATACATGACGCTGCCACCAGTGAAATATACCTAAATTTTGTGAGGCTTGGTAGCACATTATTTTCGTTTGGATTAGTCTTACCAATTATATGCTCTCGTTTTGTCCATCGTGTTGAAGTTGGCTTTTGACGATCATCCGACAGTTATTCGAAGCCTCAATCTACCCCAGCAACCCTCATAACCGCTTGGTATGAGCTTTTATATATCGAACAAGACGATAAGAGATTCAGAGGTCGTTTTGCTTCGAGGAATAGCAGGAACTGGCACAGGAACATGAATTGCTTTCGGGTCGCTCACTGGCTTTTCGCAGCGCAGCCTGTCCATCATGTATGGAAGGTGTGATAGGGGGGTATCAAGGGTATACGGAACTGGGATGCATCCGCAACAGGGTTGATAGAAAGATTTCAACAGATCCACTTCGCTGGGCTCCACCCAGATTGTGTGCCCTGGTGCTCATCGTGAGCGCAGGAAAGGAAACCAAGATCAACACAACGACAAATAAACTCGGGGACCAATGAGAGGGGTTACCATGTCCTCGGAAAGCTTCACTAGATAGCTTCACGAATTTTCCCCATACCCCAGACTTTGGCTTTGGTCGAGTTGGAGTTGTGGAGGTGAAGTTCGCAAAAAATATTCCTCCAATCAGAAACGCTTCACGAGTCAAATTGGACCCATATTTCAACCACAAACTTCATGCGCATTTAGCTTCTCCCCTTGCAATCTATCTCGAATGTTTCCGTACGGCTTCCACTTTCACGGGCCATACACCCAGACTCCTGGACTCGCGGCCATCCGGAGACTTGGAGTCGTTCGACCTAACCCTTGTCATTGCGCTCAGGCTGAGAGAAGCTCCGAGATGCAAGATGCCGAGGAATTGGCTACTGTATGCTCCACTTGTCGTGATGTTCAACAATTTTGATTTGACGCGTCTCGTCTAGATTAGGGGACGCGATTCTCGCGTTGAGTTTGCTGAGAAATGCATGTGAGAATCTCATCAGTGGAAGCGTTTGCTACGCATGAGCGGAAACTCACATTGGTTTGTCACAACCGTTGTTTTGACGTCCGCCCAAGGTTCAGATTACCTTCTATGAATAGAAGCATCTTCGGAAAGCTTGATTGCTACGGATTCGGGCCGACGTTGTTTGATTGCGGGCAATTGACTTCGGCACTTTGATGGTGTGGAGAAAGTAGGTTTTTGACGATCGAAACTCTGCTCTTTTGGTCAGTCTTCAAAGGACACGAGGTGAGCCTTTGGCTGGCCCCCAGACGCTAGAGATACCATACCCACTTCAAGAACCGGTTCTTTGTAAATCGGTTGAAGTGTTCCTCTGATAAGCCTCAAAGAATTGTTGCAAATTGCAGGTTTATTACGAAAAGTTTGACAAACATGAATTTCATAGCCTTTGCGTCAAATCGATGCTCCAAAATTAGCCTTCGAAAGTGTGGAAGTACTACGATCTTTTAAATACCCGCGTTGAGATCGAACGAAAATGCAAAAGTCGGCTTCTTGTCTCTCGTCTGAAAGATCCTCTCTCCTCTCGCCGATTCGCTGCTTTGGCGATCGGTCTGGTCTGATTGTTAATTGCATTCTGATGCGATCCATGCCGTTGGTGATCCTCAGTTATGCAAGTGCTTGCTTTGAAATTCGCGATGGAGGCAAGAACACTCAATGTGGTTGTCTCCTTCCTCATTTCCTACCAAGTATCTCCGAACAGTCATACTCCACCGTCATATTTGAGCATTTAACCCGTAAGAACCCATCAACTATAGATCATGAATATCTCTCAAGTTGTGGGTACCTCTTCTCATGTGAGTGCTTCTCCTCGTGTGAGCACCTCTCCTCATTTGAGTACCTCTCCTTACCTTGTATACATACGTGCAACTTTCCTAGAATACTACTCATTAAATCTGCGTAACTTTGTTGATGTAAAACATGACGGTCAAATCCGACTGTCCCGAGACGGCTCGTCGTTTCCCATGTCTTCGGTGGGCAGTTTTCCGAGGGCCGTGCCGAGATGATCAGGATTCGGGACGGCAGTCTGTCTTTGGTCCGTACTACTCCAAATAAGTTAGGGACCTGACCAAAGCCAGACCTACGCTCAGTATGATGGAATAATTAGCACACATTCTAAAAGCCGGTTAACTTGCCTGGATCCAGTGTTAGAATTTTGTATCTTAATGTCCTCGAGGGAAAAAGGCGACTAATTACTACAATATCTTCAGTGCATTTCTTTCTGATTAATCCCATAATATACTCTCGTTTCCCCACAGTTTTACATGCTTCAGCCACCGCATAAATCACTATTGGAATCGAACAACTATATCCAACTCACTGTCTTAATATCCCTCAACATGGCTCGAACCAGAAAAGTCACCTTTCGCCGCACCAGCGTCACTAAGAGGCGGCTCGGGTTCGTACAAAAAACTCCAATTGTCAAACTTATGCAAGAGTCACTCAGATTAACAGAGACTCTGTCCGCGACGGATTCTTCATCGGTAGCTTCTTCCTCGACAGCTTCTTCCTGGACAACCCTCTCGAATAACCCCTCGACAACTTCGTCAGATGATGATTCGATCGTGTTCGTCTCTATCGACTTCAACGTTCAGTTGACTGACGACAAGAAAAATAAAGCATGCAAGTGGATCGACATTAGAGAAATCGGATTTTCCACTCTGGATACCCGGGACATTTCCGGCCCATCAACAGACTTCCGAAAGATAATCAAAACAGAAAACTATCATCGAAAAAGTTCAAAGGAAACCAAGTTTCTCTTTGGAGAGTCAAAAATCCTTCAAAATTATCGAGACCTCGTGCTTCGAAAAATCCTCATTGAAAACAAAGAGGGACGACCTCGAAAAGTAGTTCTTGTTTTCCACGATTTTGAGGAAGATGAGAAAATGTTGAGAGCTCTCCACATGGACTTGGCTCACAGCATCTATCCTTCGGTTGTTGGGGTCATTGATATGAAAACTCTTGCTCCACCATTGCTCCAGACGACTCGCCGCAAACTTAGAGAGTATGATTTCCACCTTCTCTTGGAGATACTCCGGATACCATTCAACAACCTCACAATCGCTGGTAACGACGCCCACTTCGTCATGAAAGCTATGCTCATGCTCGCGGTTCGAAGTGTGAAAAGGATGAAGAATGTGGACGAGAAAATGGTGGCAAGAATTAAGGCCATTGCTCAAGGCTCGATTGATTGGGAGCTGTCAATACCTACTCTAGACCAAGTTAGAAAAATGGGGCCTCAATACACGTATCCTGAGGAAGAAATGGAAGAGCGGACAAGGCAAGAAGACACAAAAGGAGCTGGCTTCCTCGATCTGCCATTTGAATTCGAATCATTCCTCGCAGAGAAGCCTTGCGCACATCTCACCACCAGGAACATCATCGCAGCGACATAGATATCAACTGAGCTGATCGTTGAGTTCTTCTCGACATGCCCTAATTCCCACGAGGCATTTTCGAATCGTCCTTGCTGCCTTATAACAGCTCCCGTTCGAGAAACCCTAGAGTTGGAATATATTCGACAGAAATGTGTTTAATAGAACCGTGGACATCTTCCTCAAGCCCAGCTTGGAGCTCCATGTATCAGCCCAGCGCGAGTATAACCTTTCGAGCTCTTCTTGACCACCGAATCCTGCGAACCCTGCGAGCCTTGTGACTCATGGAGACCATATTCCATCACCGTAAATTTTGGGAAAGTATTCTCAGGTTCCTCGGACTGTTTTCGAATAAAGAATTGGGTCATATTCTTCAGCATAGGATATTGCCCGACTGGAAGCTCGGCCTCTGATCTGACCAGGGAGATACCGGCATGGCTGTTGAATCGTTCTTCTGTTTCGCTGCCCCCGGGGATATAGCTAGGAGGATTCTTCACAAATATCAGCTCTTTCAGGCGGGACAGAGCTTCTTGCATCCGGGGGATATTCAGCACATAGGTGAAGGGACACCGCTGATCCTTCCACAGTGGTTCGGATATTGCGAGGTATTGGATATGATCTCTTTCAGGAATACATATTTCACCAGACATGTTGCGAAAATAGTCGTTTATGTACAGGATTTCATCGTCGTATTGTCTGGACCCAAAGTACACGATATCATTGGCGGGGTTGAAGTAGATGTGGGGTAGGAATCCACGTTTTGCTGATCCAAAGCAGAGGTGGTAAACTTGCAGGCCCAGTTCTCGAGACTCTCGGCATACATGGAGAATTGCTGGTGGGGCTTGGAGGCATCTTAATTCTCGGCCGGTATGGCGATACAACAGCTCCAGCGTCCGAGGGGATTGGGAGGCAATTTTCCAGATTTTGAGCCGTATTTCTGTTGGAAGCAGAGGGAAATGTGCGAATTCTAGACAATTTCGCAGCAAGGATTCCCGTGGTGCAGCAAAATCCATAGATAACCCTCGCTCTTGAGGCAGGCACGGCCAACGAGCTAGGACGGTACTGGGAAAGCTTAATAAGTTAAACGGTCCAGTTCCTAGAAGAAGTACGCCCCCTGAAGGTTGGATAATTTCGGTGCTGCAATTAAACCAGTCTTCTTATTATATCAAAATTCAAGAGTTGAAGAGAGCTTCAAAATATCACCATCCAAAACTCTAGGTGATCTCCAGCAGGCAACCATCTCGCCTCTGCGCACCTCCAATCATAATCCCTGCAGCCCTTCCACATTTACGGCGCATGTCCAGCATCTGTTTCGGAAGGAAAACCAACGACGTCGAAAAAACGCACGCGTACTTCTAGAGAACATAAGGATGTGCGGAGTGTATCGGCAGCAGCGGAAGAAACATCAAGACCGTCCAAGTCGCTCCAATCATGGATGATGTAAAGCTTCTTCACGATGAAGAGAAGGGTCTTGGAGGGGCGGCGGGGCTCGAGTTGGAGACGAAAGCCGCGAGCGTCAAAGACGACGCCGAACGCGAAGGTATGCTACCATAGCGATTAGCATCGCCAGACAAACTGACAGCTTCGTTGTAGCTGCCAAGAGCGAGACCGAACAAAATAAAAGCCTCCCTCCGCTGCCCTTCTTCCACATGTCTCAACTCGGAATATCGCATGATATCTTGATGCGGGACCGACTTGTCACTCGGTGGCTGGTTATCATCCTTCTATCATTAATTTTGTATGCCGAAAAGAAAATTCGCGATAAATGCTTTAATGCCAACAGTGTCAATGTCTCGCTTTCATTGGGCAGTATAGGTATCTTCGAAATCTTTTTCGCAGTAGGGAAGGTTTACCCATTCATATACTCGGTTTTCCTCTGGAGACGAACGGGAAAGTGGCCAACAAAAACTATCACGATGACGGTCCTATATGCTGAATGGGAGGGCCAATACGAGGATATACCAGACGAGACAGTAGAAGGATTACAGCAGACGAACGAGGAGCTGTTCGAAATGGACTTTTGGAAATTTGTCGTAGAGATGTACCGGTACATGGTCTCGGGTGCGGTTGTTCGGGATAGTGTAAGATATTTGCGGCACAGATTTATTCAAGGACGACAGCGCCGCTATGCCTTGCCTCCGAGACCTCCTGAATATTCGGAGACCTCTCAAGGGAGTCTGGATATGAGTGAAAAGAGCGAAGTAGTAGAAAATAAGGAATGAGCACGAGTCCCAACTTTTTGGTTGGCGTTGTTGAAGGAGCCATCATCGGAGGTTCTATTTCGTAGGTGTTGATAGATACTCCATAGCGGTGATGTGATTGTCCAATTGAACATTAAGATCGAATTTTGCAACGCTTCACCGCTTTCTCTATATGGAATTGAATGATCGGTTGTACATGTATTCGCTTCCCCAAATACATTTGCAACCTAGAGGAACCTAGACAAATTGAATGTTGATTTATTTTGGGATAAAGAGTTGCACTCGTCCACTAGGCAACACAAGATTTTCATAAAAGCGGCACGCGAGGGCAGAGTAGCGCGGGGCGCCGCTTTTCCTCAACTTAAGAAATCGGTCTTAGTTCTCCTGTTGCCTTCTCGAGCTTCTTCAAATAACCACTGAATTAATAGCTACATTGCCATCTCATGGTACACATGATTCCAATAAGCCAATAGTTATTTATTAGCTGCAGGTTGCAATCCCTTGTTGCACCCTCTTGAAATTGACAAGAATGGTCCGTCACTAACTTCCCTGGAATGTACTACGTTAGCTGACCACGCCAAAGGAATCCGAGGTGGATAAAGCCGAGTACTTCAATCAGCTTTATGCCCTGAATGAAAGCTCTGATTCCGAAGAGGATACAAACGACTTTCCTCGATATCCTAATCCACCTGCAAGGACGCGCCCTTTCTCAGCATCTTTCCCACTCACCCCCACCACATAAAGAACGGAGAAGCCAAACGACCAGCTCTCCAAAGAAAATCCCGGGCATTCATCGTACCAACTCATCTCCAGTACTAAGCTCGAGTGTAACCAAAGAAACTCCTCTTGTACGGAAGACTTCCTTACTTAGGTACGACATCTCGACCCCACCGTCGGCTGAGACATCTTTCGAGGACAAACCCCCATTGCCTACGAACTCTTCATTCAGTCAACATCCTAACCTTGAACGGGCAGCCTCTGATCCCTCAAGAGGGTCACTTGTATTGAAGAACAGCACCGGCATTACCTCGATGCTGCAGAAAAAGCAAAAAAGGAAGCGTGGGTCTTCCGTCACGCTCGTTCCTGAGGATCAACGGATTTTCCAAGGGAAGACCTTCTTTTACATCCCGGCTGACGATATTGCTTCTTTACGTCGAGCTCGGATCACGAAAGCAAGAAATTATGGCGCTATCTGGACCAAGGAGTTCGGCCCGAAGTTACTCATGTCATTGTGGATAACGACTTAAAATATGACGATGTGGTGACATTCATGAAGCTGAATGCATGGCCAGAAAATGTTGTTTTAGTCAACGAGGAGTATCCCATCGAATGTATACAATTTCGAGCGCTCCTGGAATCTGGCCAGGATCACTATGCGGTTAAGGGGAAAGAACCTGAAGTGGAACAGGTACCAACAGCTGCAGAAAGTCCCGCTACTCCTGAGCCAAAAAAAATTAAAATCTAGGAAAGACGACGAGGACTTTCGAAAGCATACACCACCACGAGAGGAGCCTACTGAAGAAGATTCTCCCGTCAGGGGAAAATCGACCGGTCAGATTTCATCACCAGGAGTCTGGGTAGCACCAAAAAATGACCATTCGAGCGTTATGAAGGCGTCCGGAGCATCAACTAATAGTACCCAGCCATTCTTCAGATATGGTGACGCCCTCGATGAGATGATCGAAATTGCGAAGAAAACTAATGACCTCCCCATCGACAATGTTTCCTCAAGATTTACGGTGTTGGACTAGGCCAAGCCTGGAAATGGTTTTACGCCGGGCACAGAACGCTTGAGGATCTGAAATCCCGCGTGCAGTTGATGCCAAACCAAGAGATCGTTATAGACCATTACGACCACTTCAACACTCGCATTCCACGCGATGAGATGACCGCTCTATGTGATATCGTCAAGAAAGCCGCTGCGGAAATCGATCCAGATATAGAGGCAATAATAGGAGGAAGCTACCGCCGCGGCCCCCCCAATTCCGGCGACATCGATTTTATCCTCACAAAACCCGATACCTGCTCCTCCGCTGAACTCCTCCCCATCCTCAACAAGCTCATCAACCACTTAACATCCACTGGCTTCCTCGTCGCTGCCCTCGCCATCCCCGGCTACCGCGATAAAAGTGGCTCAAAATGGCATGGAGCATGTGTCCACCCTGACTCTGATGTCTGGCGCCGTATCGATTTCTTGATCGTTCTAGAGACGGAGTTTGGAGCTGCATCGCTTTATTTTACTGGTGATGATATCTTTAATAGGAGTATGCGGCTTTTGAGTGGTAAGAAGGGGATGAGACTTAATCAGAGAGGTCTTTATAGGGATGTTCCGAGGGGGCCGCGGAGGGTGAAGATGACTCAGGGGTCGCTTATTGAGGGTGCTGATGAGAAGAGGATTTTTGATATTTTGCAGGTTCCGTGGAGACCGCCACATCATAGGATTTGTCACCGAGTGGGTGTGGTTTAGATCATGCATGGATTTGGGAGTTTGGTCTGGTTTGGGTAGACTGTGCATTTGCTGGATAGCATTGGGATAGTATTGGACGGAGGTTGCATGGAGGTTACATGGCCATAGATGTTGTGGATACACATCGGGATATGGAGTTGTCGTTGGGCATACCGGGATTTGAGGTCATTAGTCTCGAGAATATGAGAATGGCGCCATTTTCACGTAAACTTCCCCTCTTAAGCCCTTCTATTATGCGGTGTTGTTCCCGTGCTACTGGCTGCCTTTCGTTGCAGGATATTCACACTTGGTTAAGCACCTCTGCGATGCTACCAAACCGTCATGTGTCAAGTAATACATTACACTATATATATCTCCCAAGCAACATTCAACAGACAGCATTGGCAGCACCTGCAGATATCAACACACCCCTTAGACACTTTGCCAAAATGCAGGCATCAAAAGGTCCAAAAATAGCCCCACGTCATTCCGTAATATACTACAATGGCACATCGTGGTTCAGAAACAAAATAAAAGTGTCCGTTGTGGGTATCAAAATCAGCGCCAAAGCTGAGACAAAAGTAAGCCACCCGAAGACGCCTCCCAACAAGTGTGTAAAGAAAAAAGAAGAATCGTTCGTTGATTCTAATTTCCCCCAAACATATCCGTGCGCCGGGAATTCCCACAAAATAACAAAGGAAATAGATAAGATTGGGGTTGTGAAGGGAGATTAGACTGCGCCTTCTTCGCCTTCCAGTACCCGCCTTGCGGCATCTAGTCTTCGTCTCCAGACTCGGCCGTCGTAGCTTCCGCGCCCAGATTCCTGCAAGCCGAGAACGCATTTTCCTAAGCTGGCTACAAGTCGCTCCACCAAAATTTGGTCGTCTTTGACAAGCATGTGGACAGGTGATGTCTGCTTTCTCTCTTCATCAATGGTGCTCTGTCTGTCAATTAAAGTCGTTGAATCGCTGCGTATAGAGCCTTTAGACTCTCGACTTCCAGTCTGTCCATTTGACTCTTGAGATTTTGGCTTGTTTACAAGCGGAAAACTCCGAGTTGAGCCTGTGGAGCCGGTAGAGTCGAAGGACGCAACGGACGGCCTATGACCAGCACTTCCATTCCGCTCGCTTTGGTCGCGGATCCGGATTGCAGAGGAAGGCCTTTCTTGTTCTTCTGTTGAAGCTTGTTCGTCGTTTTCAAGACCGACATTTAGAGGCATGCCACCAAATGTTGCTCTCTTTGCCGTGACTGGAGTACTTGCACGAGGCAAAGGGGCGTCTACTTCTTGAACAGCAAAATTTTCACCGTCTCTCTCCGATTCATTCTCCTCTTCCTCGGAGCTTGGTTCTTCCTCTGCCGTAGCAAAAGTGGCTATGGTGGAAATAGATGCACTGCTTTCAGACCTTATATGAGTTAGAGAAAGCCTGCCGTCAGCATTGTCTGCAACCTCGATAATGGGTCCCCGGGTCGTCTCCGTAGAATCTTCGGAGCCGAAACTGCTGACGCTATCCCTCCTTTGCTGGCCAATGGTTCCCATTGCACTGTGAAGGAAGAAATGTTCGTAATCGAACGCATCCTCTCGATCCTCATGTGAAATTGGATGGTCAAGTGAATCATGATAAAGCGATGAATCGCTTTCGTAATCGTCAGCCTCATCAGCATTGACAATTTCGTCATTGTAGTCGTCCTCTTCGGCAGCTTCTTCCGCTTCTTTTTGGGGTGACGGAGGCTCATCTTCTTCCTCAATCCTTGGTTCATATATACGTGGTGGAATTGCAGAAACAGGACGACCTTCTGGCACATCTTCATACACGCTAGTCACATCAGAACTCGCGTAATTGGGAATATGCCTCGTAACCTCCTGATCATCAGCATCCTGTTTCGGCTCAACATCGACATCCTCCGTGACGTCAGCCTCTTGCTTCCATGGAGGTTGCACGACACCGGCATCAGCACTAAGTGGCTCTTCGCCATAACTTTTGGCAGCAGTGTACCATTGCTCAGCTGCTGTGAATGGACTTGGCGTCCGAAGACTTTGTAAACTTCGGCGCTTCATCGTGTCATCTCTTGCCCGGTCCCGTAATACCGAGAGCCTGCCTTTCAAGTCTTGCATTTGATCCCGAAGATCACGCATCTGGTTCGTGGATGCCGATCTGGTCAAGCCTTTATGCTCACCACCGGGACTGAAATATCCTTCATCCAGGCGTGCCCTCAGGCTTGCTTCATCAATCTCAAATTCTGGTACAATATCGTCCTCATTCACGGGCTGAAGGGCATTGGCGTGAGGTGGCGAAGTTCTGCTCAGCGGGGAAGAAAAGCCGGGTCGCTTTGAATCCTCTTGTTTTCCTTCCGGGGTTTGGCTATTTAATCCATTCCTCCCAATATATGAACCAGCGGCGCTTGAAGCGCGAACCGGAAACCTCTCGCCTCGAACAGGGGGAATAATAGAATTCTCGCTGTATACCCTAGAATGTCCTGGACTTCCTGCTGGAGAGTCCAATGGCGTGTGTAATTGCCGATGTCGGGAAGGAATTGTGCCAAGCGGGGAAATTATTCGTCCATTTTGTGGAGGGGAAGGTGTTGATCTCGACAATGGGCTGCTGCTATGAATGCTAGATAAGGATCCAGATGGGGTTACGAATAGAGAACTCCGAGCTCTCGTTAGGTTCCCCTCCATATTCTTTAAGAAAGTTAGTAAAAAAAAAAATCACTTGGGCACATTACTACTCACGTTTAACCGCTGTTTTGCATTTTGCAATATTTGCTCAGCTCTCCTACTCAGGGCAGCACTGGAGTTTTGGTCGTCGTCCACACTCAAAATACTCTCTGCCATTGACAATCGATGCGTCTCTTGCGCAATGACACGCTCGCTATAAGAATCCGCAACGCTTTCTTCATCGTCTCCCTGGAAGTTGCTATCGTCCACGCTTACTCCATCATCAAAATCCTTGAACAGTTCCGCCGATTGGCCCTCAGACGTGATTGTGCTGTTCGATTCTACAGAAATCTGCCTTTGATGCGTCCCCATCTTCGTCCGCTTCATCAAGATTTCATGCCCTATCGTTGGACTCGATCGAATTGGCGAATTGTTATGGTTCTGCGTCTGTCTCAACATCCTTCTCTCAGCTGGCCCTGGCAGCTTGCGCCCCGAAGTGCTCTCCGCCTCTGTGACTTCGCCAATATCTGATAACATCGTTCCATTACCGTAGATGATGGGAGTTGTAGGTGTAGCAGGTCCTATGTGCGAAGGTCCCAGAGAGAATTGCATATCGTCGTCTTTTATGGGGTCTACCCACTCGTCGCCTGGCACTGAGGGCCGATACGGGCCGAGTGGTGGGGATGGAGTCGAATCGTATTCGCCATAGGGAAGAATCATGTCGGGATTTGTGAGCGTCGGCGACGCTGGGAGAGAAGGGAACGCCATGGAGGTTGTCGCAGTGGTTGTCGCCGTTTGCACGCGCATGCTGGCGAGCCGCAGCGAGGCTCTCTACGGTATTCGAGATAGTGATAGAAGAGAAGTGAAAACAACTAGCGATCTTCGCCGGTGCAGAGGCCCGTCGCCAACGCGCCTCGGACGGTCTGACAAAGATGGTGAAGTCGCGAGTCGAGGAAATTATTACAGACCAGGGAGGCCCTCCTGGTTGGCGGTCCCAGTCCAGTTCAGTCCCGGTCCCGGCAGATGTGTCGCCGGACGAGTGCTGCGACAGCGATTGCAGGAATCTCAGCAGGAAAAGCAGAAGAGACAGTGTGGGGGGAGGAGGAGATTATTCGTTGGGGGGACGTAGGAGGGCGGAAGTTCTCGTGATCTTATCATTGCTCTCCCTTTGTGGTGGTATTTGGGGACAATTTGAGGTACATGGTTACAAAGGCTCCGGCGGGCAGGCGCCGCGTGCTTTAGAAGGAGACTTTGGGGGGCTGTAGCCAATCCAGGGGGAGAAAGGGAAGCTGGCTCAGCCTGGCTTGAGGAGCTTCAGCATGGCTGCGTTCATGGTGCGGATGGCTTCCAAGTTCCCCAGCGCAGGGACACTTTAGAGCCGTACAGGGCCCCTACTACAAGCAAGTAAGGT
The DNA here is from genome assembly GCA_013054445.1 of Cudoniella acicularis. Lineage (NCBI taxonomy): Eukaryota > Fungi > Ascomycota > Leotiomycetes > Helotiales > Helotiaceae > Cudoniella > Cudoniella acicularis. The sequence goes on along the minus strand of JAAMPI010000893.1, from coordinate 10,330 downwards.
ACCCCTGAACAAACTCGCTTCATTACTTTTTATTAGTTGGCAGGGCCTGCAAGCCTGCAAGCCTGCAAGTCTGCAAGATCTAGGAGGCCAGGAGACGAATGGTTGAGGCCGGCTGGCTTTCTAGATTCGAGCATCATTTCAAAAATTCAACGGTGTGCTACCATACCTTGCTTCTGTTCGCTGGGCCTTGCTCTAGTATCGTAGATTTCGTTACATTCGTAACGGCCACTGCGGGCATAAGGCGTCGAGTAAGACTGGCAGGACAGGCCTCACTCTAGAGTCCAGGCATAACACTCATCAATCCCGAACGGCACGCTGTTCGTAAGACCTGCCTTCTGCCGCGTCGGATGCATTTGATATGTCATGCGCAGCGCCATTTTGAAGGATCGACGAGCAGCACCAGAGGGATTTTCGTGGCTCGTTCTTCCAACCCGTTCCACAGCGCAGCAGTCGTACGTGAAGCTACAGTACGAACCTCCGAAAAAAAGAGAAATTCCTGGACCAAAATATAAAACGGAAACGGCACTTGAATGAAGCTGCAGCTGGTGGCTTGAGCTCAGAAGTTTCGTTTCGCAGAGCTCCACACTTGAGGAGTACCCCATTATCCATCAGCCTACCAAGTACATTTCGCATTTTCAGAAAGGGAGTGAGAGCGCCCAGTTGGCAAAATTCTCCTCTTTCCTCTTTCGTCTCGCCAAGAAGCGTGGCCGACGAAAACCGTGACCACTCTACTGAAGTGAGTGGTTGGTCCGGTTTTTCGTGAGGGCCGTGGAAATTATTAAAGGCCAGTTGAAGTACTCACAGTAGGGCGACAACCCACAAATATCATAGTAATTGTCCTTTTTTCGCTTTAAGGAGCGCCGAGTATTTCGTAAGCAATCAAAAGTTGCCTGTGAGTCACGACGCACACATACGAGACAATTTTCTTAAGACAGAAACTTCTGTTATGAATCTCCCAAGTCGGCTATTTCCCCTTTACGATAAAGGCAGTTGAGAATATTCCAACCTCAGAGTCTCAGACAAAAATAATTTTCAGATATAAAATCTCATTCTCATTCCAAACCATGGGTTCCCAAAACCCAAACTTCATTCTCTCTCCAGCCACAACCGCCGACATCCCCCATATAATCCCCGTCTACCTCTCCGCCTTTTCGACTGATCACTTCTCGCAATACACATTCCCACGCGATTTAATCACACCCTCAGAATGGGTACGTTGGCTCACCAGTCGCTACACCAACCGCTTCGCCCAACCCGAACTCCGTCATTTTAAAGTCACAGAGACGGCCACGGGGAATGTGTGTGCATTTATTCGATGGCGATTTCCTCACCAGTTTAGTGAGGAAGAGAAGTTGAAGAAGAAAGAGGAGAAAGAAGAGATGGAGAGGCTGAAGGCGGAGGGGAAGGATGATAAATGGCCTGTGGGTGCGAATTTGGAGGCTTGTGATGGCAAATTTGGGGGCCTGGATAAGATACAAGAGAGGTTTTGTACTGATGATGATTATGGTACTTTTCCATCTTTTTGAATGAGGAAATGGAGAGTTAACACGTGACAGTGATTGAATTATTAGCAGTTCATCAAGGGTACCAGGGGAAAGGACTAGGTAGAATGTTGCTAGAGTATGGATTGAAGTTGGCTGATGCCGAGGGTAAGAGAGCGTATATACAGGCAACTAGAGCAGGATACCCAGTGTATGCGAAACTGGGCTTTAAGGAGGTAGATTGCTTGGAGGTTGACTTGTCGAAATGGGGTGGAAAGGAGCCGGGAGTTAACTGGGCAATGTTGAGAGAGCCCCAGAAAACCATAGAGACACCGTTTCAATAATGCAATATACTCCCTTGGAAGATTATGTATAGAAAGTTAGTTCATCATACCCACTGGTAATTCGTCGATACCTCTCTTTAGAAAATTAGAGAACACACAAGGCAATGTCTCCTCGTCAGGCCTGCCTCTGATAACCACGAATTGAATCTAGTAGAACACCATTTCATCGCTGTCATATTTCCGAACATGGTATAGCCTGGCATGTTGAAGAAGGGGTAGATCAGGTGGTATTGCAGTAGTAAATTCGGAAATCTGCAGTCGCAAAGTCGAGAACTGAATTGGCTTGCAAGAGGTTCATTCTGAGCATCTCGCTACATAAAATGCAAAGCAATCCTTATGCTCCCCAGACGTCACTAAGAAAATCCCAGCCCGCTCATGATTCCTCAACGATGTTGCCCTTCTCCGAAACGTACAGACCGTCCAAGAACTGCTAAATGTTAGCTTATGCAAAACGATCAATTCCCAGATAAATCCTACCTTTCGAATATCCTTGTTCCGTACTCTGCAAATTTGTTGGATATCGGCCGCGCTTTGTGAAACATTCTCGAGCGAGTTTCCGTACAACTGCAGCTCATCCTTCTGGTTCTTAGATGGCTCGACATCAACACCGGGTTGCATAACGACTCTTCGGACAATCTTCTCGCCAATAAAGTTTCTGCAGAATCCTCCGTCAGCACTTTTCCCTACAATTCCATCTGCCCAATTCCTAGATCCTGCCATCTCAAACTCCCAAATTGCCTACATACCGGATCTCGACCTCAAACAGACCAGTGTCCTTGTTCTTCTCGACGTTGACGTTGATTGGGAAATGGGCATAGACGTATCGCATCTTGTACTTGAAACCCTTGGTGACACCAATGATCAGGTTGTTAATGAGAGTTCGGACTGTGCGGAGGGTAGCGACGTTCTTTCGGGCACCGTGGTGCAGCTCAATGTTGATAACATCTTTCTTTGGGTGCGAGAAGTTTACGGCCAAGTGGTTGAGGTTCTTCGTGAGCTTGCCTATCCTTCCGTCAGCCCCTCTCCCTTTCGCAGATTCCCTTAAAATTTCCCATACCTCGTGGTCCCTCGACGGTGACAAGTCTCGACTTGATGGTGACCTTGACTAATTGCGCAAAGGAGGTCAGTAAAGGTATTTTTTTCATATTGCGATCTCAATTTCCGTGACCGTCACAGCAACCCCTAGCCGATCCCGGGAAACAAATGATCAAACTTACCACCCTCGGGTACGGTCAAGGTCTCGTTGGAATGAATGTATTTCATTTTGACCCTTGGCGTGTGTCGTAATTGCTGAGAGAAGATCGGGAGTTGAGGGCGCGCACTCTCTTGATTTCAAAAGTAAATTTCGTGTGGTTGTGTGTATGCCTAAGCGAGAGCTCCAGGGCTAACCAAAATAAGGCAGGTGTGGGTTCGATACACGTGATCAGCCTCACCGGAACATACAGGTCAAGTAGCAATTGCAGGAAGGTTGTTTACAAATTATGGTAGTGTGTTAAAAGTGATGGCCAACAAAATACTCTAATAGTCGGGGGAAACAGCGAACCGTGAAGTTTTTGGCTACTCAAAGCTTTATTTTGTGTATTCGGTTCTTGGAAATTTTGTTGATTAGCACCTGTTGATTTGCCTACTAGGAGATCTTGATAGATGTTTGGTTTCACCGAGGACAATGAGGGAGTAGGTTTAAAACGAGTTGTCATGCAGAATTGGCCTGGAATTTATTTTGGTAGAGTATCTCTTCATGCCATAATAAGTCGTTTGCCCATGAATCCGAGATATCCCAAGCGACCCTATGCTAGCGCAGGCGCCTAAGGACCACCGTCAATCTAGGACGTCAATACCATTAGACATTTCGCTCAGCATAACTCTTAATCATGCCTTCCAAAGATGGCCCATACTCCACCAAAGATACCTTACCAGTTGCCTCATCCAGGACTGTGTTTGCTTGAACGAAGACCTTTCTTGGCTGCTTGTTCCTCAAGACCTCGTTTCTGATCTTCTCGCCCCAAAACACAGGCTCAACTTCAGTCATCTCGTTGTAGAATTTAGTGCCCGCTTCGACATCTGCAGTTGACTTATAGATGTGCAGTTTCTGAAGGTAGGCTTCAACCGCCTTTCTTCCGGCTGTAAGGATTTTGCTTCGGTCGAGTTTGAGGGTCAAATCAGACAAATCCTCATTCTTGTAATCCAGGCGACAAAACTCTTCCGGTGATTGAAGAAAGCACTTCAAAATGCTGAAACGTGCTTGAGAATGTGCTTGTCCCCATTTCCGGCTCTTGGGATCCCACAATTCCAAAGATGCTATTCCTGCGCGAGCCATTGATAAATAAGCTGCGTAGAGCACATCTCCAGCTTCACCGTCAATATCCACCTTCCCGTCTCCGAAACCGAAGATTTTCAAAATCTCGAAATCGCAGCTGAGGGCCATTGCTACACACTCAGCTCGACATTCCTCGTAACTCGATGCAATACTGCCAAATACAGATCCCCAGGTCTGGCCAGGCTTATAATATGTTGTGACTGGTTTGTTTGTGAGAGGGGAGATTGGTGGTGAGGTATGATCGAAATTATAGACACCAGGGGCTGTCTCTTGGAGCAATTTGCCAGTTCCATGACCTAGAAGTTCATGAATGCCGACTTGAACTTCGAAAGCAGGATCGCGGTATTTTTGGTAGATTGGGAGATCAGCCTCTGAGATGAACGGAATCTTCTCATTTGGTGCTTTAGCACTGAGCACGTTGCCGAGAGAAACATTCTTAAAGCCTTCCGATTGTCGAATATCATCATAATTGGGCTAGTAAGAGTAAGCTTTGGAGCAAAACACAAGGAAACCCCGTTCAAGAGTCTCAAAATAGCGATAGTGGATAATAAATATCACTCACAATGTTAATACCGGCTGGAATACCACTTCCAGCGAATGACAAAACCTCCAAGCTAGTGAAGTCTGGGCTTAGGAACTTGTCCTTCTCAAAGTCCTTGGACCATGGAAGTTTAGGTATCATAGACTCAGCAGCGTTGACGAGGGCGCCAAATGCTCGGGTACGCTCAAGATTTACTGTAGCAGCAAAACCTGGGCAAGAAGATTAGTCAATTCCTTGCATCCTTGATTTTTTGCTTCACTTACCTTCCCATTCTCCTCTGATTCCAGATGGGTCACGATACGTTTCAACAAAACCGATATTGGATTCAACCATTGGGCCCTTGTCCCGGATCCAGTGTCGTTGGGCATCTTTGAATGCTTCGAGAGAACCTTCTTCAAATGACTTGGCATAGGCCAGTTGCATTTTCTTCTGGTTGTCATCAGCAGAATCTTCAGCAGCCTTTTTGTGGTATTCAGCAATAATTTCTAAAGAGGAATAGAGAGTTAGCAGTGAATATCAGAGAACTTCTCAGTAATAGCGAAATATTATTCGAGTCGTTTTTATCCGGAGCCCAGGATACGCTAGAATGTTGTAAAACTTTTGAATAACTTACTCATTTCTTTCGCATAGTCACCGTAAACTAGTCGAATCTTATGACCTTTCAACGCACCGCTGTCGATCTCAAATTCGGTTTCTTTGCCAATGTCCCCCCCTGCCGAAGGCACTTCTAGGATTGCAGATGCAATTAACAAATCAAAGCTGCCGTCCGAATTCTTCCTGAGTCGTGTGTTTTCCTATTTTACATTAGTTCCAGCCATTGAAGCTCACTTGGGCCAGCCCTCCGAAATGTGAAAACTATCAACTTACTGGAAGAAGCCCTTTCTCTCCCAAGAACTTGGAGATCGCAACAATATCTGATTTCGTTATACCTTTCGAATCTGGATAGTACTAGATATACAAAGTTAGAGAAAATAGTTACGAAAAAAAAAAAGTCAGCAGGATTTGCAACCGAAAGAGTACGTACCGTAGTCATATGTCCCTCATCCGTATATCCAAGATGCATAATACCGGAATCGTTGCTGGAGAATATTGCACCTTTGGTAGCCTTATAATGCTCCTGTGCCTTAGGGGAAACAGCTGCCAAAGCGTCGAAGGCTGCTTCTGGGCAGCGGGGTACAAATTTGGAGTCACCAAAGCCCTATAACTTGTTATTGGGTATTCAGATATTAATGGTTTGCAAGGTCTTGAATTACTTTGTAATTACCGCAGTTGCCCAAGAATTGGGAAGAATACTCAAGAAAGTGTTTCAGATCATCGTCGGTAACACCGGCCTTTTTCTGGACAGCTTTCCAGTCACCATTGTTACTCTTATAAAGTTCAATGATAAAGTCGAAAATGGGTTCGGACTCTGGGGAGGTTTGACGGAGAGTAATCCGAGTTCCAGTAAACGCAGCCCTGAAAGTTATGTCAGCTTTGGGATCGACACCCGACGACTTGAACTGCATTCATACCTGCTGATATAGTGGGCGTAGCGGGCCTGTTGATCAGTCAAGGCATCAAAGTGCTTCTTAATCACGAGGTTAACGGTGCTCGGGGGAGAATCCGCCAGGAAGTTCTTGAGCTCCTGGGCGTTCATCGTGAAGTGAGTAGTGAAAGTGTATCGAGTCGTTCGAAAAGTATTCGTTAAGGTCCATCCTTAATGTCGGATGCTAAATAGTAGTAGTGGGAACAGTGTGACCTTTGTCCCGTGAGTGTGTCCAGGCAAAGATGTCGAATTTCTCCTTTTGGGCAGATGAGTACCCGTTGGGCCCTTCGACCGGGCTTTGTCTTGGATGCAAATTTTCCCGAGGTTCAAGTAACAGACTCTTCCGGTAATATTGCTGTACGTTTTCATGCTCCGGAGAGGACTTGACTCGGACAATTTGCGCTTGGAGCCATTCCTGCATTTCCGGAACTTCCGTTAGGCGATATGGGATCTGGAATCTTTGGAGCTCGCCGATAATTTTCGCAGTTCTGGTATGTTTGTCGAAGTTAATAACGGCCATGCCCTCGCTATCTCCAGTTCCAGGAAGCTGCTTAGTAGCAGGGTTGCCGGCATCGACGAAGGTCAAGTCTGTAAGATAGGTTCCTACAAAGGGAAGGCAAGGTGGCACGTGATTGTGAAGTCTTCGCCTTAACACTGCATAGTTCTTGTCCGGCTCGACGATAGCTTGCAGCCCCTTCAACATGTCCTTGCGTTTCGGTGAAACCATATCCCAAGTCCTCTTCAGACGAACAATAGTAGATGAATTTAGCGAGCAAATAATTGCCATCAGCGAGTCGTAGTTGTTGATTTCGAGACACCTATGTGCAATTTTGATCCAATGCTTGATGATTGTAGCACGCTTTTTTGCATCTTCGTACTGAAGAACGGTATCGGCTACCAAATTTGAAAGATCTGTAGAGAGTGTGGACATTGCTCTCACGTTCACGGCATTGGAGCCGGAACGTTTGGTCCACTCCGATCCTAAAAGTTCTTCAGGCATGATGGAGCAGAAGATGTTCATTTCTTTAATGGTCAATTGTCGCGCTAATTCCAGAGGGTCGAAGTCGAGAATGGTAGGAGCGCTTCCGCCCATCTTCCAGTTCCTCAAAACGCCCATCGCGGTTTTGCTCATATTCGAAGGTGGTAGGGGAGTATCGGCAGGAACGTATTGCCCAATGGAAGTTGACGTTTTACCCATCGAGGAGACTAGGCGAGGCACCAAAGGACCATCAGTTGAGGTGACTTTCTGAGCCAATTCTAACAATCTTCGTCCAGCCGCTGGGAGGATTTTGCCGAGCTTTTCAGTCGCAAAGGGCTCGATCTCCGAGAGGGCTTCATGGTCAGATAAATCTCGCCAATGGGACTCAAGCCACCCTTTAAAGACATTATAAACGCGTAGTCGTACCGGCCCGGCGATGTGAGGGCTTTCTCCAACATAATCGAAGCGATCTACCAAAGCCTTTGCGAGATCTATTGGTGTGACGAACAATCGGAAGGTTAAATAAAAGGTGGAAACAAATATCGCGTCCGGGGTAGAATCATGTGTTGTCAGTCTTTCAACGAGAGCCGGGAGAGTGCCTCCGGTTGTTTGGCCTTCCTTGTTGTGGAGCAACTCGTGAGCAAAGGTTTTTTCGAGCATCTTCGATTCCCCGTCATCGATATCATCTGCAAGAGTTGACTGACTGCCGGTAATGCTGAGGTCTGAGATCGAAGGTTGGCTGCGGGGAACATAAACTGAAATGTCTGGGGTGGTAGCACGAGTGGAAGCTTGTGAAAGCATGCTTGATTCTGAGTCGCGAATACCGCTGAGGTATGTGCTACTCGTACCAGAGCTTGAAATTGCGATGCTACCTGACCTAAAGGAAGACTGGAATTCACTGTCGTGTGCCGATGACAGCTCGGATGGGCTGTAGTCGTCGTTAGTCAACAATGGGCTGTGCATCTTTGGAAGTGGTGGTAAAAGTGATCTTCTCGATGATTCATTCGAGGAATTCGACGAATCTGTCGTAGCGCTCTCGGCCGACTCATTTTCGGGCATATTATCGACAGTTTCCGGGGACATGCTCGAGCTGGATTCTTCGACATTGGGAGATGGAGATGGCAGCGGGACCTCGGGAAGCGGTTTTTCATAACTTGGAATGATTAGAGGCGGCGGCGGAGGTCGACTCGCGGGCTCTGGTGGGGAAGTTTCCTCGACTTCAGCCGCAACCAGCGGCCTAGTCTCTTCCACTTGCTCTTCCGGCTCCTCTGGCACCGCGCCAACAGGCGCTACGTCAATACCAAGACCCTCACTATGAGGTTCGAGCTCGAAATCACCAATTCGCTCAATAACAAACTTTGTCTTAGCTACGCACTCTCCTGCAGCTTTCACGCAGCCAGTGGCAGCCATGAGAAGACCTCCATTTTGTTGGGGCATTACTACGTCCTCGTCCTCTATCCCTGAGGATTTGATAATATCCCTTGCTGCGACCACCAGCTTGTTTATCCGGTCGTACATGGCATTTCGTGACGCTTCCAGAGCATCGGCGCTCTGGCTATCGTGTGAACGTATTGCCTCGACGACCACAAGAAGCTCTCGTCCTGCTGCCACAGATTGTCGGACAGATACAAGGAGCTCTGCAGCCGACTGTGATTGGAGGTGGAGTCGACCAATAAATGAGCCTAGAAATGATAGGAACGTATCATGGCTGACGTTCAGTTTCTCGGAAACTAAATTCTCTCTCTGTGCTGCTGGTATTGAAGTCGTGAGTGAAAGACGATGGGAAATGGATTGTCTCTTCATGTGCACCGAGGACGGCCTCGTCATCGAAAGGGGCCGCGAGGATGATGTGTTGGACGAGTAAACGCTGGACATTCGTTTGTATGACTGTCGCTTCGTTTGCTCGTCGGATCTTTGCGAGCCAGACAAGCCACTTGCCGAACTGCGAATCGAGCTCCTGCGGGACGCTGCATCGTATGCAGGGTCTCCATGCTGTGAACCATCAAATGACGTCGAGTCGGCTGGAGGTGTTGGAGGATTGTATACTTCTTTAGCAATGGTCGTCATCACTCGGTGCACCGGTTGACGCGACCGAATGTCGTCTTCAAGAACGTCCAGGAATCTTACGCCTCGGATGACAATTTTGAAAGCCTTCAGGATCATCTCGTCGATCGTATTATTGACATCGTCCGCATCAGCTTGGGTTTGACTTGGTCCAGCGGTGTAGTCCTGTAATCGTTTGGCTGTCTTGACCAGTGACGATAGATCTGACAACAAAGCTTTTCGTGTCCGTCGCAATCCTTCATTACTCTGTACGATCGGTGACTCCCGTGTTAAGCACTTAGATTTTTCCTACACGATTATTAATGTTGTTCTTCGAAAATGAGGGGAAAACACCACTCACTAAGAGGTATCGCACACCGGCGATAATTCCTCGCATAAATTCTTGGTTTCCAAACACTTCACTATCGCTCGTCAACCCGCTCCTTAACAAATCCCAGAAATTCAACAACGCTTTCAGAAGGTTTCGCATCGAGTCGGGCTCGTAGGCCTCGCAATAATTTGTTGGTAGCCATCCTCTGGCGCCGGAAACCAGGAGGGTTCCATCAGCCCAACCATTCGTATGTATCGAATGGACCAGAATGACATCTCCTTCGTTCAGTGGTAAGGTGACGGTCGAGTCGGATATCGCGTAAGTGGGATGAAATGGGTAGAACGCTCGCAAAAAGTTGTGAAAAACTGGTTGTGAAGGTTCCATCTGTCGATTGAGATCCTCTTGGGAGCCATTAGGTGTTGCTGGCGGTGTGATTTGTGATTGACTACTCGCAGAACCTCCTGTGTGGTTGCTGCTGCGCGATGACATATTCCTTTTGTGTCTAGATTCTTCACTCGATGCCCTCGACCTCTCCTTGTGTATGGTGAGAGGGGCTACGTGTATGCTTGAACGCACTGATTGCTCGTTGACCGTCACCATGATGGGCCACCCTTAAAAACCGACCATGAGATGTTGACTAGATGAAATCGACTTGACTTGGATGTGGCGGCCGGTTGTCGGTGGGTACACCGCGTACTCCTCCTATACTCAATGCCTTGACGTTAGGTCGGAGGTTTTGGTGTGGTCTGATGAGCTTGTAGGATGTTCC
>JAAMPI010000892.1:0-23512 GCA_013054445.1 Cudoniella acicularis | reverse complement strand
GTAGTAGTTTAGGGGCTTTGCCCTTAGAGGGACTTCTAGTACGTAATAGTATTATAAGGTCAGTTATTCGTCTTATTTATATCGTAGGTTCGTATAATCGTCGTATAGTGATTCGTCGTCGGGTAAGATATTCTAGAGGCCTTCCTAGGTAAAGAAGGGTGAGCTTAGTTTAATATTATAGCTCTATAAAGGCACTAGGGCCCTAACGTTACGTAGAGACGTATTTATAAGAAGGTGCTATATTAACGAAGAAACTAAGCTAAGGAGAGAAGAAGGAGAGGTGGCCCTGAAGGGGCCTTATATATAGGAGGTGAGTACTAGTAAGCGAGGTTACGTGATAAAGGGTTAGGGGGACGTGTCGTAGCCTCTTGTCGTATATAGCGCTATACTGTCTAAGTCTTACTAGTCATAAGACTATACGTTATACTAGGTCTATAACAGCTACTATTAATATAATATTAATATATAAGAAAGGCGATCTAAATAGTCGGCCTTATATTAATTATCGTAGGCTAAATATTATTATAGCTCTATAAAGGCACGAGGGCCCTAACGTTACGTAGGGACGTATTTATAAGAAGGTGCTATATTAACGAGGAAACTAAGCTAAGGAGAGAAGAAGAGAGGTAGCCCCGAAGGGGCCTTATATATAGGAGGTGAGTCTAGTATAGACTAGGACACGTGATAAGGGGGACGCGTCGGGGACGCGTCAGATAAGGGGGACGCGTTAAACTAGGTCTATAACAAATATTATAATAATTAGAGACGTATATCTAATACTAAATATATAATATCTATAGGATAGATTAGTAAAAGCGGCTATCTTTATAAAGCTAGACTAAAGAAACGTATTTAATTTAATTAGAATTATTAGGAAATATAAATAGATAATAGCCCTTATCTTATCCTTAAGATTATAAGAGTATATAATAATACTGTTTAGACTAACAAATATACCTATTACTTACTAGCGTTAGAATAATAAGATTCTATATAAATATCTAGATATTATAGTTATATATTATCTAGATAATATCCTAGTCTTTTTTAAGAAGTAAGAAGACTATAAGATATATATAAAACAAGTTATATATATACTTATAGAAGTTAACTCGAGACTTAAGCTATCTAAATATAAATTTAGAGTTATTAAGACTATATTTCTAGGCTATGTTATAAGATCTAGAGAAATTAATATAGACCTTAAAAAAATAGAAATAATTAAGAAATAGGCTAAACTATAGAATATTAAAGACGTCTAGTTATTCCTAGGGTTTATAAACTTCTATTAAATATTTATTAAGAGATATTTAGAGATTATAGAACTACTTATATAACTTACTAGAAAAGACACTAAGTTTATATAGAATAAAGAAGTAGATATAGTCTTCTTCTAGTTAAAAGAATAATTTAAACGAAAGCTAATCTTATAAAGTTATTAAGATAATAAGCTAAGTATTATCAAAATAGACACGTCTAATATATAGACTAGCGAAGTATACCTCTAGCTAGACAACGATAGTAGACTATATCTAGTAGCCTACTTTTTATAGAAAATATTACTAATAGAATAAAACTATAATATCTATAAAAAAGAACTACTTATTATAGTAGAGATATTATAATATTAGCGAGTTTATCTCTAAAGAGCCTAATTCTTAATTACTATTTATATTAAATATATAAATCTATAGACCTTTATTATTATAAAAGTCTTAGATAACCGATAATTAGCTAGATAGTTAGAGGAATTAGTAGGCTATAACCTTATAATAAAACACGTAAAGGGAACTAATAACACTAGAATAGACGTTCTTAGTTAGAAACTAGGATATAAAAACGATAAGGAATATAAGAAAACAATAATCTTCTAAACCCTAGAAAATAGAGACCTTATACTAGTAATTAGAGAGATTATAGCTATTAACAGCTTAAGACTATAGATTAAAAGGATTTATAAAGTCACCTAATAAGAGAATTTATAAGAACTATACTTATATTTAAAACTATATCTAAAAGAAGGACTCTTAAGACAAGGACAGAATAAAAAGATATACTTACCTAAGAGGATCGTAAGGGAATTTATAGCTGACTAGTATTCGCTACTAGTATACGGCTACTAGAGAGTACGGAAGACGTATAAAAAGATCGCTAGAAACTACTAGTACCCGAAGTTACGAGTACTAGTAAATAGAGTAGTCGTAGAGTATAATACCTATATATAGAACAAGCTAGTATAGTATACCTCGTATAGACAGATAGATACGATACTAGTATCCTCTATACTATAGAAAACAATATTATAAGACTTTATCGTTAAACTATTAAGATCTCTTAATCGAATAATAGGAATAGAATACGACTCTATCCTAGTTATCTCGAAAAGACTTATAAAGTACGTAATCTTAATANTCTATATAGAAAGTAGTATAGCCGAGGACCTAGCCTATATATTCCTAAAAGAGGTAGTTACTTAATATAGGCTACTAGAAGAGATCGTGTTAGATTAAGATAAACTCTTTATATTAANGGAATCCTAGTTTGTACATTACTAAAGAGAAGTTTAGGTATTGTCCGTTTTATGAATGAATGAGAGGAGGAAGCTACTACCTCGGCAATGATGCGTTGAGGGCTGGAGTGCCCCTTCCTGCCTTGAAGAATAACAATGGAAGGAAGGAAGGAAGGAACCTCCCCTCACAGCGTGTGACATGTCGCGCTTATATTTAGCGACATCTTCGTCCTCCTGGCCACGGTACACTTCATTTCATTTTCATACTTCACGTCAACCATAACAGCGGCGTATCCAAGGCTCCCCTTGATGTAGTAACACAGGAGACAAGAGATAGAAAGAGGCATGTTGTTACAGTGCCCACTGCTATATTTTATGGGAGACAGATACTACGCGAAAGATCTAAATACAGGTACAGGTGCGCAAACTTCCCAAAGAAAACCCCCCCTATTATTCTTACATGATAGTCCTCGGCAACTCCGCTAATAACCAGCTCTCCAGTGCTTACTCAAAAGAAACCCCCAACTCTGACCACGATAACCAACTTGATAAAATTGGATGGGTGATCACCGTTTTCTCGAAAGCACACCGTTTTCTTTCTTGGCTTGTCGCCACGCGTCCATGACCAGATCCATGAGATCAGGAAGGCAGAGTTTTTGGGCTAAGATATAGAACTTCAAGGGACACCATTCCTGTATCGTGCGGTCTTTGCTAGTTAATTGGATAGGTTGAATATTGCTGGTATAAATCCATTCGATAAGCAAGTCAAAAGCTTCGGTCGAATCCTCAGGAAAGTTGGCCATCCCCTCAATTTCCTCCTTGAATCCGCTCTCAAACATCTTCGTAGGGTATGGGACTTTCTTGCAAAGAATATTTTTATGGACATGGAAATGCTTCTTTTCCGGACCGACATAGAGTTCGACCATTTCTGTTCCGAGAGACCTATGACCTATGTCAGTTATAAATCTTAAAAATAATTGTCGACTCTCAGAGCCTAATAGATAGAAGCACTCAAGGAAGGCCACAGGTTTTTCTGCCATTTTAGCGTGGAAACGCGATGGTATCAACCACGCTGATAGAAAGTGCCAGACTCCGACGTAAAAAGACTCGGTGTGTTGGGGATTTTCGTTTGCCATTAAGATAAGTTTGAGAAAAAATGTCGAAGCTCTCTGTGCAGAGGACCTACACATTTATGTTGTCGAAACTACATATTAGCAAGGCTATCAAGCCGTTCAGCCAATGAGCTAATGAGTTATGCAATTGATATAATCCTTTAGAAAGTGAATCGGAAAGCGCTTTAGTTGACAGCTCTGTCTTCTTCAGGACTTCGCTTCTCTTTACCTATCTCGTGGCTTCTTTATCTAGTCGTGGCTTTGGAGATTGATATCGGCATAGAATGGCATTAGAAGCACTTGCTTGAGTTAGTAAGTATCTTGACTTTTATCCTGTGTTATTCTTGTCCTACTATAGAAGCTATCCCTTAGTCCCTAGTAGAAGTGCTAGCTTAGGCTAGTAGCTCTTTATTCCTAAATTTCTTAACTCTACTTTCTTTTCTAGCTAGGAGTTATCTTAAGTTCTTATTCTACTTGTGCTATAGTACTAAGAAACTCAGTGCTTAACAACCGAACGAGCAACTTGTTAAACTTATTTACAGTATAAGCTGGTAGTTAAAATAATGTGACTACCGCGGCTTGAATTTTTGAGCAGATTAAGTTTTCAAAAGAGTAGTGAAAGGAGGCTGGCCTATGAGTATTTATTTGCTGACAGGCGGATAACAGAAGAAACAAGTAGTCTACTAGATTCAGTAGGTTTATCTTATTCTCCCTTTGTCTTAACCACAGCAGTACAATTACACCACATTCTAAATTTTTCTTTACCATGGCAATACAGTGAGACAGAAAGATCGATGCTGCTACGGGACTGTAATTCATAGAAGGGCAATGCTACTGGAGCCCTAGATACAGGTATATGTGCGCCAACTTCGTAAGAGAAGCCCTCTCTGCTTATATGACATTCCGTCGCTGACATACATTTTTCAGATGCTTGCCGAAAAATAAATCTCCGATCCAGCTCTGCCCCGTAATCACTAACCCGTCGACTGATGCAAGTTGTCTCGCGCGGCTGTCGACAACCTCCCCATTACTCAAAACCTTCTCCCTCCAAGTTCTTAGATGGCGAGTACAAATCCTCGTCGGGAGCTGTCACTTCTTCCTCCAAGGACAATTCTTGTCCATACCATGGCAGTGGTACACACAATCCGAGACGTATCGGGGATCCACGATGAGCTTTCCTCCCTGCAAATGATCTCTCACGGCCTTCAAAAAGCACCTATTAAGCTCCTCATTATTCCTCAGAGCATCATGTGCGCTTTCCAGGGTCCAAAACTTAGTACTCTCAGCACCGTACATAAGAAGAACGGTATAAAGCAACGTATGCAACGCATATTTTTTAAGTCCAACATCACTGACACTCGCCTTCCAAATCTCCTCCACAGTACAAACTCGAAAAACCCACCTCTTCTGGCGTGCGTTTCACGCACAGTATCTACTACGGCATCCATAAGTTCGGGAAGACAAAGCTTTTCCGCCAAGAAATACAGGCTTTGCGCTGCCCAGTTTAGTTGACCGTCATTCCGATCTAGATTTTGGAATGGTCGAATGTCGCCCTTGTAGACCCATTCCATGAGCACGTCAAACGATAAGACGGAATCCTCGGGGAAATAGGCTACGCCTTCGCTGCTTTCTTTGAATCCGCCGTTGCCGTTGTTGCTGAACATTTTGTCGAAGTAGGGGATTCGCTGGCAGAGGATTTTTTTGTGGATGTGGAAGGACTTTTTTTTCCGGCCCCACGTAGAGAGTGACTATTTCTTCTCCGAGGGACCTTGGAGTTTTTCAACTAGTTGTTAGCTAACTCACGTGAGTCTTGATAGGGGGAGGTAGCAAGATCTTAGTGGATGGTTGGACGTACTCGATGAATGTTGCGGGTGCTTCTGCCATTTTGGTGAGCTGGCGTGATGGGTGAAGTAGCTTGGATAGGAATCGCTTGGCTTTGACGGGGGAGGCCTTGGGTTTTTGTGGTTTGTTCTTGTTCGCTATCAAGATTTGGTTTTAAGAGGAGATGTTGAAGCTCTGTGCAGCTGTCAAAAAAACAGATGCTTTTATGTCGATGAGGCTTGGCGCTAGCAAGGCTGTATACTATTGAGCTACCTAATGGTTATTGAATTCGGGTGTGAAAATGCGGTCAGCGATATAGTCCTTTGGAGCCTTAGAGAGTGAATTGGAAAGCGCTATACATGAGCAAACTACCTACCTCTTTGTAACAAAGCGGTTTTGAGGCAAGACAAACTCAGAAAACTTACTGTGACAGTAAAGCAGTGTGATAGTGAAACTGTCATAGAGGCAATTTAGATATTTAAGTGAAGGAATAGTTTCATGTTTGTTTTCGCTTCTAATATGCTCACATCTGTAAGAGTCTAATTCACAAATCAAGTTTTGAGAGTTTACTTGTTGATAATCATAAGGGGAGTCTATTATCATTTCTACTCATTTCTCATAAACCCGACATTATGTGGGCATTGAACATCTGCCGGATTTAGCCCCTCTAAACCACAGAGGTCACAAAATACAGAATACAGAACACAAGCCACAAGCAATAATCACAAGAGTGGCTTCCAATCCCTTTCCCTTCTCCAATCAGCCCATAGAATCAAGCAACAACATAACAATCTCATCATTCCCCGAATTAGCCGCAAAATCCATCACCGAATTCCCGTGGTCATCAACCGCATTGACGTCCGCACCCTTCTGCACCAACAATTTCACATTCTCTATAAGGTTCAACTCACACGCGACCATCAGCGCACTCCTTCCCCTAAACGTCTTGTTCACATCCGCGCCCGCTTCAATCAAGACACTTAATCGTTCAATATCAGTCTGTCTTGCTGCCATAACGATAGGGAGATTCTCTCCAGAGGCCATGTCAGGCTCCGCGCCGAAGGAAAGCAGGAGTTTGAGGATAGGGACGTGGTTATCGCGTATTGCAGTAGTGAGAGGGTGGTAATATTCTTCCGGGGTGCCGTTGATAGGGGCTCCTGCTTCAACGAGGAGAGGAACAGATTCAATGCAGTTGTGATATACGGCTTTCTCTATTACCTGTTCTGCCTTTGTCGGATCGGCACCTCCGGCTAGTAATAACTTGACTATTTCCGGTTTCGTCACAGCGAGTTTGAGCGGTATTCCTTCTCCAGAAGGGAAGTTTGGGTCAGCGCCTAGCTTGAGCAGCAGAGAGGCGATCTCAGGGTGATTATTTCGAATAGCTATTGTGAGGGGACGGTAATACTTCTCTGGTGTGCCGTTTATTGGTGCCCCCGCTTCGATGAGAAGAGGAACTGATTCGATATAGTTGTGATATACGGCTTTTTCGACGACTTGTTCTGTCTTAAGCACGTCTGCGCCGTTGGCAAGGAGAAGTTTTACCATTTTTGGTCTTGTGACTGCCAGCTTTAGCTCCAAAACTTTGCAGATGGAATTGACTGGCCCAGGATTTTTCTGGGTCTCTATGTGGCAGCTAAGCAGAATAAAGCATTGCCAAAGGCACACTTGAAATACTTAACCTAGAGATCGGATACCAGTCTTTGAGAAGTTTATACACTTATTAGCAAGTCAAAATTCCGTATAATCAGGCAAAGTGGTGAATGAAATCACCCTGCCTCTTTCCTTGCGAAAAGGTAGAGTTTGGGACACACCACATGTGAAGTTTGACCGGAACCTGCGAATTTGACTGTCCGAGGGTTTCAACAGGTCCGAAATGTAGAGGACGCGCAAATTTGATGAACGTCACCATCAGTATTACTACCCATCGATGTCTCGGATGCCACACCAATCTGATTCCTCAAAGCAAAAGTAGGAACGCACGAATAGATCCCGGTCACCAGCTGTCGCGTAACACAGGTCCTGTAACTTTTAAGGTGCCTTTTGTTGTGATAAGTGTCCACCCAGGATATCACCCCGACTCGCCCAACGCCAGCAAAAAGAGCACTTCGAGCCCGCCCATTGAACATTATTAACAATCCCACCAAAGGTATCAGAGAAACCGGGAAGAATGGATACAAAGATCAACTTGAAAGCCAAACGTGTGTATCGGATGGATGATATTTCCGACCAAGAGGAGAAATGGCGAGAAGCATAACCATCCTAATTTTCAGCTCCCTTCTTGACCAAGTCCCTAATAATATCAATTGCTCCAGGTGTTTCGGCCCAAGCGTCGTAGGTGAATTGAAGAGTCAACTGCATATGTTCCTTGGTTCCTGGGCTGTAGTGCGACGGTCTCGCGGTCAAGTTTGATCTAGGATTCAAGAGAGCAGGCCAGAAGAACTTGTTAGTCGAGTTGACAGATTTGAACAACTCTTCCACCTGCGATTCCAATTTCTCGATGAGCGGAGCGTGATCTTTGCCCTCCATGATATCTTTGTGCTCAATAATTACCGTGCGTGTCACCAGCTGACCGCGAATATTGTCAAGCACTTCTTGAGGAATGACCTCGCCAATAACCGTTGAGCTATGAAGTGCTTTCACGTCAAGCAAAAGCTTGATTTTCAGCAAAGTGATGGCCACAGTATGCCCCAGATCGTGGAATTCTTCCGTGTAGAGATCAACAGGTTCGAAGACATCCTCCCCTTTGAGGTCAAGATATGGCATATCCATGTCTCCCCAGTCATAGTCGTCCCGTTCGCCCGTCGTGCTCCACCATTTGATGAAGTCATAGCATTCTTGGTCTTTGCCCAATCGCAGAAACAACGCCGGTGCTTGAGAGCGTACTCCCATGTTATCACTGCGACAAAGTCGAAGAATGTCCATGATATGATCGAAAGCTGCTTGGACTGCGTCGAATTGTTTGACCTTCAAAAGAGCTTCGATCAAAGCGTATCGTGCTCGCATGTAATCACGAGTCTCGTGTATGCCCCAAAAATGGCCGACAGCGTCCTCAAAAACGTTTGTGGGCATGAACATATCACCGGGGTGTGATCGAAGTGCCTGTTCCTCCCGATCGAGGTTCTTTTGGGCTCTTTGAATTGCATTGCAGGCAGCTTTATGGCTGTTGTGGTGGGCAACCTGGTGTTCTTTGCTGCAATATGGTACGACTTTGCATCCTGCACATTTTGACAGTTTGTTCTTGCTATTGCAGACTGGGCAGTGGGGCGTGATAGAGGCACTCATAATCAATTGGATTTTGAACGACGATTGCAATGAGCCCGATCGCGATGATTTAGGGGAGTTCTTGGTGACAAGTCAGTTGGATGATGGTGGTGTAAATCAGAGAAGAATTTGTCGGTGAGGATTGGAAAAAGAAAGAGAGAGAGTTGAACTCCTGTGCGAATAAAAGGCCCATGTGTTGGGAATAGTGCCTAAGGCTAATATAGTGGTGGCAATTAGGGTGGCAAAGCTTAGAAATACAGGGCATTTGCCACTGTATTTACAGGAGCCAACCCAAGGTGAGTCTGATTGGTCAGGATAGAACCCCGCTCTACTACCCCTGTGCCCTTCCAATATTGCTCTGAACTCCTTTTCCAGAAAATACTCCTAAATTATTTTTCCTCCCCTACGAATGTTTGTCGTTTCAGACCATAAGATTGCAGTGCCTCCAGTGTAGCTCTACTTGCAAGCTCTCTGTGTCGTCTATTGGCTCTAGGTTGCTTCTTCTTCATGTCTTTACAGTAACCCCGCAGCGGGGCCGCATGCTGACTGCCTGCCGGACTCAGAAGCATATTTTGGCGTAAAAAGGAAAACACCTTTCTTGAAGGAAGCCTTCTCAACCGCGAAACAATAATTTTGGAGCCACGATATGTCGTACGAGGAGCCATCTGACGACGGGGATTCAGTCACCGTCCTTGTCACAGGCTTTGGGGTAGAAAAAGCCAGACCTCCATCTGGCAGCATCAAGCTGACTACCGCGCAGGAATTTCAAGACATCAAAATCAATCCATCATGGGAGATAGCCTCTCAGTTACCCTCTACTCTTGATTTCAAGGGTATCAACATCCGCATCATCACTCAGACCGAACCTCTCAAAGCCGCTTACCATTCCCTGTTTGACGTTACCCCAAAATTGCTTCAGCAATACAATCCAGATATCGTACTCCATGTCGGGCTCGCTGTTGAGCGCGACTACTTTGCCATCGAGCATGGAGCAAACAGAGATGGGTATCAACAGTATCCAGATGTAGCCAGGAAAGTCTTCACGAAAGCCGAAATCAAAAAGGCCTGGGGCAAGAGTCCCGAGCGTTTGGATTCTCCTTTAGATTTTGACGATGTCGTTGCAAAGTGGAAGGCACAGGTAGGAAAAGGAGTTGATGTTAGGGCATCAGATGATGTCGGCACTTATGTGTGTGGATTTGTGTATTACACGAGCATGGAGTATTTTTGGAAGAGGGGAACGCCGGAAACACCTGTTGTATTCATGCACGTGCCACCTTTGTCTGGAAAAGGGGATTTGGAAAAGGGCAAAGCTGTCACGCTATCTTTGATCCAGGCCATAGCTCAAAGCTGCAGAAAGTAGAAGCTGGAATCAAAAACTGTTTAGGCATGGAAAGACGCAGGTGAGATGGCAAATATCCACTTCATATCACAACGTCGTACTCACTATTTCATTAACAAAGTCCTCAACTCACAAAGATCTAGGGGTTCTTCAGTGGAAGAATATACGAGACATTTGAGAGAAATCAACAAATGTCCATTTGCGATTCGCAATTTCTAATTCTGTTGTCCACCACCAAAGATCATGGTCCATCGAGACTACAATCCAGCTTCCTTGCACGGAATATCAACAATCGTCTCGTTAATGACTTTCACAGCTGGTCCTCCTGGCGTACCCAACATCAGCATCAGCTCACTGTCTGCTTCCTGCCATCCAAACATCTCCGGATTACCAGTGTTCTTCGCACATCCAGAGATCTTGCATAGCATTCCTCGTTTGGATCTCATATGCACTAGCGTTTCTACTGTACTGACCACGAGTCCCAAAGATCTGAGGCAGTTCAGAGCCATGGTATGTGTCTTCCCAGAAGAACGGACTGAGATCCGTAAAATTTCCCGCGTAGATATAACGGTATGTTTTCCTTCCGTCTGCTTCTCGGAACCCCGCAGAATGAGCAGCCGGGCATTAGAATCCCAAAAGTGTTAAGAAATTGGCTATTGTTTAGTTTGGGCACATTTGTGCTGGGTTCAGAGGAAAAGGTACGTTCAACACTCCCTCATTCATGTTGGTGCCGAAGATTGCTGGATGTGTGCTGAGCAGTCCTTTTTCGTACCGATATGTGTAATTTGAAAACACAATTTTCTCGTCCGGTGTGCCAATGAAGTTTAGTGGTGGCATTGAACCTGAATTGGGTATAATTCGCCATGAATGAGACAATGCTTTCAGCAGTTTGTGCTCGCATACATGCAAGTTGCTCTGCAGCTGTCATTGGGCACCCGAGTGCATTTGCCACAAATGTAAAATTTCTGTGAGCCAGATCTTCCGTCACTAATGCCTCTCCGAAAGGAACCAGAGCGCTGCCACTATCTTGGATAAATCCGTTGACAATAGGACCATCAAGGAAGGCAAAATTCTGCGCATCAGTAGAAGCTGCGCCATAATATTGACCCCACAAAACCGTCTTGTTCAAATCTCCGCCAAGCGCAGCAATATTATCACACACCCACTCGCTGCCAATGCGTTGATCCATCAACCCCAGGTTCGACTGATTTAAGCCTGCGGAATTTGGAAACCCGAAGATGTTAAGACAATATTGCACTGCGACGACGATGTGGCTCTTTGTGCGCTGGATCCAAGGAGGAGGAGGTTGATAGGCTATCGACGAAGATCTAGTCTGCAAGCCGCCGCCGTGTAGGAATACGAGGACTGGCAATTTCTCGTCCTTGCAAGGAGGAGAAGCTGGTGCCCATACAGATAAAGTTAGGCAATCCTCGCTCCATGGGGCTGTGTTCAGAAGTCCAGGTGCAGATACGTTCTAGACGTTGGGAGCACTTGGTTGAAATTGTGGACAGGCATATGGGGTGTTGGTAGCCTCGAAATAATTGTTACTTGCGAATCGCTTTGGAGGAGCGAAGCGTAAGTCACTAGTGGGACATTTGGCGTATGGAATACTGAGAAACTGGGTAACGTCTGGGTAAGAATGGCTGATAAAGCCAGTTATTTTTCCAGAGGTTGTTTCAACAATGAGGTTTTTTGAAGCCTTTGGGGCCGGAGAGGCATTTGCTATGCTGGAAAGCAGCGCGAGCAAGCTCGAAATCAGTGTTTTCGATGTCTTCATTTTTTCGAGTTCGGAAAGTGATGATTAAAGGTAATGTGTTTAGTTATGTTGTGTTTGAACTGGGATGCTTTGTTGACTGATGATACAGAAGTTCTTTCGAGGGTTCGTTGCATCATTATATATCTATTTCACTGGTATCTTTCAGAAAGTGGTTCCGCACAAACACGGCTTCCACTCATGCCGACAACAATTCATCTGGTGAAATGGTCATAATTTCGTGAGAAGTTGGTCTGGCATAACTTATCCCCACAGAAACTTCGGATATGTTTACTCCTGACGATTTATACTTGAGTAAGCACTGCTTGCATCTCCACAGCTAAGGTTGAAATAAATCCATAACATTTGCTTAACTATATTGAGGCTGAGACAGGGAGACTTAACTCCGACTCCTAGGTTGTGTAATCGGAATAGAAGCGCGATTCTCAAAACTTTGGCTGCCGAGAAATATTATTGGCTGCGAATAAGAGAAAATTACAAATTGTCGGCCGCTGGCTCGTCTTACTGGCCTAGTGGAAACCAATGTACTAAATTCCACTTTTGGTGTTGCATAAAGTCCCCGGTGGAGTCTAAATCCAGGTGAGCACTAACGACTCACAGCCACTGTCTAGTGTGGCATAGAATCTGCCTCAGCCGCAAAGTTTCGGAAATATTTCTTTTCCTTTTTGATGCCAAGCATTTTCATGCGCCTCTACGTCCCAAAAGGAGACGAGTTTTTCAGCTTGTCTCAGGGGAATCTAATGAAGGGTTTACCCTCAGACAAGCAATATTTAGTGTCCAATGGTTGAGTTATGTGGCGGCGCTCCCGCATATCTAATAAGTGTCATCGCGGGTTCCAGATCGTGCGGCTGACCTTGACTGATTAGATTGATTCTCCAAATCTTCTTCCTTCATTGTTCTTCTTCTTTACTTTAACAAGGGGTTCTACAAGTATTCAAACAAATCTTTCAATACCTTCAAAATGACGGCACCACCGGGACCACCACCACCTCAGCAGGAGAACCTCCCACCGGGCTGGAAGTTGCATTGGAGTTCGGTGTACAGCACATCGTGCGTGGTATGTTTTGCTCCAGAATGGCATCACTGACGGGTCTAGCTACTATGTTAATATCTATACGGAAGAGTCAACGTGGGTGCTACCCACTGAGCCAGCTCTTGATCCAACAAGGCCCATGCAGTCATTTCAAAACGAGGCCCCGCGGCTGCAGTACCAGCAACAACAAAATCTGTCTCACGTCGAACATACCCCGCAGTCGCAAACACAGCCGTTGGCACAGCATTTAGAGTCGCAGGTAAATCAAGGAGAACACTTTTATAATCCTGCCCAGGCACCTCCTGCAGCACAGCAACAACAAAACCCGCCTCACGTCGAATATACCCCCCAATTGCAAACACAGCCCTGGGCAGAACATTACAATCCCGCCCAGGCAATTCCCCCATCACAGCAACCACAATTTAATCAAATACAATCTTTGCCACAGCCACAGCAGCCCACTGTCCGATATCAACAACAGGTCAACCAAGGAGGTTACTTCCCACAACAACACCAGGCACAACCTCAGATTCGGCACCAGCAAAATAGCCAAGAAGGAAGCTTTCCACAACCATACGAGACACAGCGTCCATTTCAAAGCCACCAGGTGAGCCAAGAAGCCAATTATCCACAGGCGTACGAAACACGACTTCCAATTCAACCCCAGCAGAATAGCCAAGAAACTATCTTCCAACAACACCAAGCACAACCTCCGCAGATCAACCAAGCCGAATATTGGCGGCCTCCAACTCAGACCCACCCTCCAAACGAAATACCGCAGCAGAAACCTGATGCATCGCTCTATACCGCTCCTCCTCCAGGACAATATGAGAACCAAACAGTTTCCCCTACCCAGCAGGCTACCACACCACAATATTTCCCCTACCCCCCTGGGAAAACTTCGAGCGAGACGATTTCCCCTGCCCCACAGACTACCACAGGACAATATTTCCCCCCTCCACCACCATATCTACCAGATGGATCCTCAAGCGAACATCTCGACTTCAAACCACCGCTTCCTCTACCACTGCAACAGCAGCAGCAATACCCTTCTCAAGGGCCACCAACAACACCGACGCAGCCAGCAGCTTCAGGGCAGAGAATGCACAATATGATGGAACAAGCAGGTCAATTCGGGACACAAATGAGTGCGCACACTCGCGCATTCGGAACAAAAATCGGCAATAAGGTCGGCTTTGGCCCATCAGCCACTCCATCAGGAAACCAACCTCCTGCAAACAACCAAGAACTTACCAACGCCACCGGTATTCATAACTCCGCAGATGCCTCCCATCCTGGCAAAGATCACAAAGATTGGAAAGACAGAACAGACGAAGAGAAGAAGGCCTCGTACAAGAAATGGGGCAAGCGAGCCGCGATCGGTGTGGGTGCCGTTGCTGCAGTAGTTGTTGGAGTAGAGGTTATTGATGCTGTAAGTAATCTGGGCGATGCAAGTGATGCTGTGGGGAGCTTTGGTGGTGCGGGTGATGCGGCAAGTAATGCGGCAAGTAATGCGAGTATTATGGCGTCTGCGAATGCGGCTAGTTTGGCTAGTGCGATTGCGTGTCAGGATGCGGGGAATTTTTGAGTGGTTTGTGAGGTTGGGAGGGGGCATCATGTCATGATTTATACCGAAACCTTCGATCTAACATGGTTACCTCTAGAGATACTCAGATACAGCGCTCTTCGTCAGCAGAAATTAATCTGATACCCTTTGCTCCCAGAAAATCTCTCACCGCTTCTTCACACATAATCTGACATCTCCTGCTAGAGTTGTTCGCTTGAGAATCCCTGCCAATCCATCTCTTCCAAAGCTGCAACTTGAACCTGGGAAGAGATCAAGACCATGTCAGGGTTTGTAGGATCTTTGCTAACAGTAGAGCCTTTTATAGCTCCATAATCCCCTGACTCCATTGCCAGCAATTCTAAAAAGCTTGGACGTAAATGCTCCAAGACCTTCCGCTCCGTCTCGGTCCTAGAATTATTTGATTAGATACCAAAGATGCATTTTCTTGAGAATCCCACTTACATTCTCGCCAGTATAAGATCCTTGTTCATTTCATGTTGAAAAGGGAATTGGTCGGTTTCTTGGTCTTCTCCCAGTAGACGTTCTAACTCTGTCGCTTGTCAATAATGCTTGAACATCCTAGGTACAAGTTCGGATTTAAGAATTTCTTCAGGTATCTAGAAAAAGTTAATTTAGTTCGTCATGCTTTATTTAGAATTACTTTACGTTTTCATAAATAGTAGCACCTCTATCATCATGATCTACTTCCATAGTTCCGTTATCCTAAAGCTCGAAATCGGGATCGTCAAACGTGTTTGGCTTCTTCACCGTTCTCGTGCCGATCTTCAGAACAAAGACGTCGCCATTCTAAAATTTACACTCAAAGGGTATTTTTTCGTCCAGAAAAATCCTCCTAAGGTATTCATTTGGAGTTAATTCTTCGCTTTGGTTGAAGTACGCTCGGTACTATCCGTTAAGGGCCGTATGCGATTGAACGACTGATTCCTGGTTCTCTGCATTCCAGTTGTGGAATCCTCGGTCAAAATTCAGCTCCCCGGGCCAAAATTGCTCAAAGTCGGGTATTTTATGAGCAAATAATCTGTGGAACGATCGCTTTCAAAGTCTCTCGTATTGGAACCGTGACAATTCTTGGTTCGCTTCCATCCTCTAGCAAAAGCAGAACTTGCAGATGAAATTGAATAGATCCAAATTTAGGTACTATTGAATCTACATTTGCACGTGGAAGATGTCGACTTCTGTCTTGATCAAGTAATCTTCTGTTTTTCCGATGGGCCAGAGAAACCGAGGCTTCAGTAAAAGCAGGCGTTGAAAGTGGAACCTGTTGGCTAGGACGTTTCACTGGCTCCTGAAGGTCCCGTAGAATTGACGGTCCTATGACAGAAACTCTAGCGTGGAGCTTGACGGAGGACCATGGCATCAGCATTGGTGTATTAGGAATTGTCCATCTCGGGAAGATCTGTCCATGCGAGCCCCTTGTTCTATAAAACCCTTTGAGTAGCTGCCAACAGAGATAACAGGACTTTTTGCTGCATCCAATATAACTGAACTCCTTCATGCGGGTTTTGCGTAAAAATCTGGATCCTAACAGGTGCATTATCAACTGAATCTCGGCATGGACACGAACCGGCCTTTCGAAATCGGTTTGGATAAGTTTAAGCTTTCGTTTCTCTCCAACCTGATTTTTCCAAGTCAATACCAAAGACTGATAGCTTTTGTGACAACTCATTAAGTGGATAGCGCCCAAGAGAGCGAGGAGGCGACGACTCAACACCCTGAATGTCGATAGTTTTAACAAAGCCAAATTGCATAGCGAACTCGGTGAAAGTCTCGTAGCTATTGAAAAGATGAGCATCAGGCTCAAAAACGACCCACTTGCTGTAAATGGAAACTAATACAAAAATACGATAGAGCTTACGCAGATCTAAGGCGTCCAAGATATGCCAGACTCCTCCATAGCGTTAAAGCTTTCTGGGAGATCCGCCCCCTCATTTCAGAATGACCTTCAAGGTAGGTTAATAAAGAAAGCTCATATCGCAGCTCATAGCAGATAGTGATGATTTCGGTCCAGTGTCCTACTGAATTCGCGATTGCGGGGTCTGACTCTGTCGAACAGAAAGCCTGCACAGCTGCGAGTTTTCTATCGATATCTGAATTTGATGGAGATCAAGTGATTCCGATGGATCTAAAACTCGATTCGAGAATTTTGCGATAATGGAGCAGTCTTTGTGCATTCCAAATCACCATCTTTTTCCACAATACGTTTTTCGCAAGGTCATGTCGTTCGCCAAGTAAAGCGGTTACTTGAAGCCTATCTTTAACTGCTTCATTATCTCCCTGTCCTCTTTTGTAAGTGATCCATTCTTTGCAATGTAAATAGTAGCCTGATCGTCTTCCTCTAAAATTACTGCTGCACAAACATCGTCGCCTTTCTTACTAGGAATGCCTTCGCGTGACAACAATTCGGCCAAGCGATCAAGGAACTTTTCCAGCAAGCCTGGTTTCCCTTTCTCCTTTGCTAAATGTCTTGGGGTGATAGGTACATCCTCAACATCAGAGTCACAATCGCTCTCATCCTCGCTCTCATGCTTGGAATATGGACTTGACTCAGTATCAATTATCCGTTCCGGATTTTGCTGTTGCTGGGTTCGTGCAAGTAGGCAGGCTAGGACATGAAACCAACGCTCGTCGTATTCGGTTGAGCTCCACTGAAAATCGCTCATACTGCCGTTGTAATACTGGTATTCAGAATTCGACAATTTTATTAGTCTTTCTAAAAACGTTTCTGGCTCTGACAAATTGTGAAAAACCTAGTCAAGTATATGCGATTGTAAGCACCAACTTTGTACAACAGTCAGCCCACTACGATTATGCTAAGTTGTCAGTCTGAAAGAGGCAAGTCCCTGGTCTGATATAGATAATATGGTGATGGTGCTGTTTATAGGCCGATGTTGAATTGAAGTTGTGAGTTTGTTAACTCGCGAAAGAGGTTTTGGGGTGTCACAGACGCGGGTTAACTAGCGGCAACTCTCTGGTTGGCTTGCAGAGAAGCCGGAAACGGAGACCTAATCATTGCAATTCGCAGCTTCTTCGTAGTTCCAAAGGTATCTTTTGTGTTGACTGAGCTCTTAGATGTTGTTTCCCAAATAGTGGTTTGGAATCCGGGCACTCGAATCCTCGTTTAACACCTTTTTCGAAAGTAAGGGGAGATTACGCGTAGGATTTTGAATATTTCATCAGCATCGTGTTTGTACGCCACAGATTCCAATCAGATAACAATTTCCTGGTCTCTTCAAGTACGTAGTCTTGGCTTCTCCAGGTCTCTATTGGGGCCTTGGACGTATGATACCACGGCTTCAACCAATCACAGCGCCTGGATATCACGTGAACTTGCTATTTTAGGATTTTGTTGCACATCGCAGTTGAGATTCGTCGAATGTTCGCTGGTGGTTCGCCGGCTATTCGCCGGCTATTCGTAAGTTGTTCGTGAGCTGTTCGCGAGTTGTTCGCGAGTTGTTCGTGAGTTGTTCGTGAGTTGTTCGTGACTTGTTCGTGGCCTTTCTCTACGGATATAGATGAGCATTCATAAGGATGGAAAAGTCAATTAGACTTTGAGTGACTTTGAGTGCAGGTTACGAGAAGTTGATACTAGTACAGTGGTTGAGTTTGGCGTGGCTCTGGGCTGCGAATGTGCCGAGTTTGAATTTCAGGATAGTCTGTAACGAGGAGGATGAGCGTCGGTAGACATCCTGCAGCAGGATTTGGTTGGTATTTGCTGATAGAATATTGAAGTATAAGAGACACATATGGAAATATTGTCTCATTGCACACTAACCGATGATGGTTGGATGGCTCTCTAATCTGTAAAGATAGCGGGGTAGCGGGGTAGTTCAGAGATTCGAAATGGAAAAGCCGAACCAAACTTTCAATGGCCTAGCTAATTTTTTTCCTAGATTCCAAAAATTCGTCACCCATTGCTAGGAGTACAGTTGCAATAGGCTACAGTGATTTTAAGAATAAAATGCAGAAACTTATAGGCAGCAGTAGGGAGTTTCTATAGAAAGGCAGAAATAGCGGGGCGTGGCAGGGCTTAGCGGGGTCATCCGCTAGCGGCCGCCTGAAGGGATACACACTTTCGCCGTTCGCGTCATCCTTCGAACACCATCACATCAACACACAAACATCAGTGCATCCTACAAAGTTGAATTTCGTCTTGAGATGTAGCAGCAAACCGCGCGAAATCTGCTAGCTGTGTTAAACCCCCTTCTGCGGCAAGCTGGGTGCAACTTTACCGAGAAAACCGCTCTCAAGAATCGGTTTAGCTACTGCCTACGAAATGGACACGAATCTCGAATCAATGTTGCTGGATGAAAATCCCTGGGCGGACGACGCGATCGCAAAGGGTGAAACTCCCAAATCTACCGCGAATGCTGGCATAACATTCCCTCGATTCGCAGAGTTCCCTCTCGAGATCCGACGTCTGATTTGGAAGGCGGCTCTCCCAGATGCTCGTATTGCGTTACTTGAATACAAATCCCTCGACCATTATACTTGTTACCGTGTGCGAAGCGATAGATCTGTCGGTGATCTCAATCATTGGGGAATCCCTAGCTTTTTTGAATGTTTGGAAATTGATCAAGAGACGCACTGCGATTCTATCAATGAGCTTGTTGGCTTCAGGAGCCGGTGTACACCTCCGGCGATCCTGTTTGTGTGCCGGGAATCATTTGAAGTCGCTTCAAAATTTTACAGTCGAGCATTTGGGTCCCTAGGTTCTTTTCCTGAAGTCTGGTTTAATTTCGAGTCCGATTACCTATATTTGGATTGGGGAGAGTCAAGTGGAATGTCATATTCGCCGGAGGATATCCCTACTGAAGAAGCACATAAAGTACGGAATCTGGTTCTTTTCAAGGATGATCCTCGTCTTGCTTGTCAAGGCTTTCGTTCGACAGAGGCATGGCTCGCATATGTCTTGTTATACTTTCCAAACGTCGAGACCGTTATTATAAGTCGAATGAATGGAACCCACACGTCAGAAGAAAGCGTGGAGTTAGTATTCAAGGATCCAATTCCAATCGAGGTAACGACGTGCTATGAGCTTGTTGGAGGATTTTCAGATGAGAAAGATCCTTTCAAGATGGCGCTTCGGGGTTATCAAATTGAAGGAATGGAGTGGGTCAATGAAAACAATCTTCAGCATCGCAGAAAGCAGCTTTTGGGCGATGAATCGATTTTGCCGCCTCCTCCGGCAATAGTCTGCAAAATTATCACGACTCCTGCTTGCAAAGCTAGGTTGATTCGAGCTGAGAAAAAAGCACAGAATGCCCTTGCTACGAATAAGACTCGGAGTTTTTCGGTTCGATTGAAGTTGCCGGAGTGAAAGCTTTCAATTCATATCGCATTTGCGGCACGGCAAACCAACGGAGAAAAACTTGGCTGTGTTGCTATTTCTCCATTTTGTGGGCATTTATTTCACTAGGCTACTTTGCTGAGGTTAGACTTCAAGCGAATCCAGAGCCTTGTGGGTGTATTTTTTGGGTTCTTAAAGTTACCCTCGTGTCCTGGTTTATGGAAGCTCTATCCCCAGTTAATGGAAAACTGTGCAATAGAGGCGAGGGGGGAACCTTTTGGCTGAATATAAAGCCCAAATTCCCAATAGCAAAAATTCGCAAGTGAAGGCTATTCAAGTCACCCACTCTGGCCGAGCCTCACAAGTATTCGAATTTTGGCAACCTCTCTACTCGTTTTAGAGTATCTCGGTTTAGGTCCTAGTCTTGTAGAAAGCCCTTTTAAATCCCACAACGATAGCGGGGCAACAAACATCTGTCTGAAAACAGCAAGTGGAGGCTATCGTCTTTGTGGCGGATCTGACGCAGCCTTGACAATGACAACACAGCAAGTGGAGGCAAGTCATCCGAATCCCCAATAACAAGCATATTTTAGGCTCCGGTGGCTCTCGGTGTGGTTTCGCAGACTTTCTTTCACGTGCCTCTTATCACCCCACAACAGCTGTTGCCCACGATCATTCCCTATCTTCCGTCTAATTCAGACCTTTTCTACAACATTACCTTAATCTTCCCCTTCACGTACTTTCTCAACAACTCAACCTTCGCTATATATAAATCATACTGTCAAGATGTGCGCTCGATTTGTTTATACCACGAAGTATGCGTATCACCGAAGCATATCGCCATAACATACGACCCTCAACTGCTGTGTGGGAATCCGGACTGCTGGATACGAAGACAAGCATATGGGATCAATCACTAAGAAGGGAGGAATCTGCCCCAGGTGCTGAACATCTCGGTGGGTTAAGAATGATACAAGTACAAGTCCCCTCGAGCCGCAAGTGATCAAAACTAATAGAGTAGCACTAGTAAGGTGCGAGGTTAGAATCGTTGTCTGGATAAAGAGTCAATATGGTCTCGTTCAATGGAGTCTATATTTTGAGGATATCTTGAAGATGCAAATATTGGAGTTGGAGATTAGAAATACAGTGTTTCAGCCAACTTTTGTTAGTGCCTCTCCGATAATGTATATCACGTGATTAAATCTCTGCAGCAACACGTGGCTTGGCTGGCCCCATGTTTTTTCTTACTTTGTTCCCACCCACTCATTCGCAATATCCCATATCGAGATGATGGAAAACACGACGCTGTGCTGGAAGTGCCAGGCCCTTCTGAATTCGCAATACCCCGATGGGGTGGCCTATAAGGAGCAGGAGTGGACGGGTGATGAGGGGAAGACTTTGAGCCGAACACTCGAGACATCAGAAGACCTGCACAAGACCGCCCAAGATGGATGCCTGCTCTGCCAACGTCTTTTGCAAGCAATGGGTGCCCCAATGCGAGACGCCTTGCGCCGTTTCAGACAGAAAAGCCTCGTTTATGAGCATTCTATTGATCTAAAAGCGGGACAACCAGGGACTCTGTCGATGATTGTAACATCAGACAAAATAGCAGAGCAGCTGGTGGATGGGGATGAAATCAAGTGTTTTCTGAACCTCTTTCCTATTTCCGGTAAGTTTATATCTAGAATACGAACCAGAGCATCCAAATCCTTTACTGTAGTCACTGACAGTATATGTGATGGGCTAGAGCTGGCAGATTACTTGAACCATGGAGTGGTTGAGGGTTGCACGGATTCAAATTCAACCTGGGCTCTTGTATCAAGGTGGCTGGCACAATGCAACGGCACCCATGAGCGCTGTGCAGCAGCAATTAAGGACCCAAAAACTCTGCCGTCTCGAGTTATCGATGTCACGCCCGGACAACCATTCCGACTCCTCATCGTGAACCAATCGACGCCACCAGCTCGATACGCCACCTTAAGCCACTGCTGGGGCTCTCACATGCCTCCGCGGCTCCTGTCCAGCAACATCGCTACCCTACAGGAGGAGATCCCTTTCTCCCACCTCACCAAAAGCTTCCAAGATGCCATTACCACATGCCGCCGACTCGACATCCACTACCTCTGGATTGACAGTCTGTGCATCATCCAAGACTCGGAACAGGACTGGCAAGAGCAGTCCGCGGTCATGGCTCGGGTGTACTCATCTTCATACTGCAACATCGCCGCGGCCCACGCCACAGACGGGACTTTCGGTTGCTTCACTACGCGTAACCCGGCCTCTGTCCGGCCCCTGCAACTTGACCTGAACTGGGGTCCGAACCCCGGCTCAAAGTACGCGGTCCAGAACCGGTACTGGTGGGAGAGCGTGTCCGAAGCACCACTCAACATGCGCGCCTGGGTGTTCCAGGAGCGCACTCTGGCGCCACGGAACCTACTTTTTGGAGAAACCGAGGTGCTCTTCGAGTGCCGCGAGGGCGCAGCCAGCGAGCACTTCCCGGCACGGCTCCCGTCGGCAGGCCGGTGCCGGTGCCGTGGGTTTGAGAGGGATTCGGCCACACATCGACGGGCCGCTCATCCGGAAGTCATTCGGCCTGGAGGCCGACCAATCTCTCGACGCATTCACCGTGTGGGGTCAGCTCGTGGCGAGGTTCTCGCGTGGCCAGCTCACGCATGCGACTGATAAGCTCGTTGCTCTGTCGGCTATCGCTTCCGAGATGCGTACACACATTGAATCCGAGTACCTAGCTGGCATGTGGCGTAAGCATCTCGCCTACCAGCTACTGTGGGAAGTCCGCGGGGTACAGTGGCTCGTCCGGCGTGGGCGACCGAACAGATACGTTGCGCCAAGCTGGTCGTGGGCCTCGGTGATCGGGAGCATCGAGACTGCGTGTGAGGTCCGCTTTGCCGACGACCGGGAGATAATTCTGGAGGTCCTCGATGCGCAAGTCGAGCTCGTGAGCAATGCACATGCTTTCGGGCAAGTGAAGAGCGGATTTCTTCGCGTGGCGAGCTATCTAGGGAAGGGCACAGTGTTTATGTATACGTCAAAGTTAGAGGGTAAGAGTTTCAGGCTGTCAATTAACGGCGACGCTGTCAGCACTGTGATTTGGGACAATGAGGAGGAGATTGCGAGCTTTGTGGGGCAAGAGCTCTATTTTCTTCCCATCCGATATTTGCCGCGCCGTGAAGAGGTGGTTCGGAACGGCGTGTCGATGGGTGTGCCCCAGGTTTCTGGGATCATCCTGCGTCAAGCGTGCTCTTTAAAACGGGAGTATGTAAGAATTGGAAAGTTTGAAGACTTTGGAGACCCTAGAAAGTTCCAGTCCGCATGTCGGCAGCTGGCCGCCCAAGTGGATGAGAGGGAACAGGAGATACAAGGATGGGGGCCAAGGTATAGTTTAACGATTTTATAGTACTATTACTAACCTATCAATTAATTAGAATCGTTCCATGCCCTCATCACAAAGCGCGGACAAGCCATGCATATTCTTTTGAAGCATATTACGCCCATTTTTGTTCAGCAAAATCACCTGTTGAAAAGTAACAAGGCAGGTCTTTAACAGAATTTTCGACAGCATGTTTGTTGTGAACTTGTGGTTAATATAAAACAACCTACCATTATCCATAGTATGATTGAACTCAAACCAAACCCAAACTACTGGAATCCGTCCTTACTTGCGCAAGTAATTTTAGGAATTTGGTTTGCCGCCTTCCACTAACCTTGGATTAACCAGTATCGGGCACCCGAGACCCTGGGTAGGGTATCAAAATATCTGGGTAACACCC
>JAAMPI010000891.1:0-23549 GCA_013054445.1 Cudoniella acicularis | reverse complement strand
TCGTAGAAACTTCCAGCTTCAATGACAGCCACTCGCCCACTTTGCTGCTCCGCGAGTCGAGTTGCTAACGTAAGACCTGCAGTACCGCCGCCCACGATGACGTACTCAAATGTTGCATTTGTCCCTGGAACCCCAAAAGACGTCCCCAAAAGGCTCCGAGCTTGGAGGTGATGGGAGGGCCCTGGCAACGCTTGAGTCGAGGCAATCAGTGCTGCAAGCACACTTGCGATCTTGAAGACTCGAGACATCTGTGAAATATGCATAACTCAGAATGAAACGAAAGAAGGGGCAGATTTAGACTAGCACACGAGATGTGGTCGATCAGATTTTGTGTTTGTGTAATGACTTCAGAACCAGAAAGCACTGGACCTAGCTTTGATATAGACCCCATTTCCTCATTCGCTCCAAGGAGTATTTCGGTGTTATCTTATTTATTAGCCAGGCCAACGAGAAAAATGGTACACGCGATTGGCCAGAGACGTAAAGTGAGCCTGACCATTTGCTCATCACACAAATACCTTCCTTTCTTGTTGATAGGAATCTCGCTCCTTTCAGCAATCAACATAGCAATCAGGGCCTCTAACCCCTTAGCTCTCCGCCTCGAGGCTGCATGGTCCATTGCTTATTTTACGTACTGCGGTATTGCATCTCATGCAACCTCGAGCAAAGGAACCCCGTCTCCAGCCTACGAAGGTCGCGATCCCCGTGGTAGCTTGAAAAGCCTCAATGTTACCCATTGTTGGTGGGAATCCGGGGTATATATATAGGTATCCTATTTTCCGGCCCGTTCCGATCCGTCACGGAGAACTCTTCCGCTGCAACAAAAAGCCAGAACGCTCATATATGATATGATCTACCACCAACATTCTCACAACGGGATATGCTTATTTGTAAAGTTGAAATTTGTTGTATGCAGGTCGTCGGATGTATCTCCCCCCCCAGCATCATCAAATTAAAGCTTTGCACGTTGCAATGCAGCTGCATTTGTTGCGTGGTGTTTGTTGGATATAGGTGGCAATTACAGGGCCTTCAAGCCTATATATAGCGCACTTCCTATTGTAGTTTAATAAATATCGCTGAAAATCCAACAGTGTTCCCCCGTTCTTACAGGTCGATACTCGGCAAAGTATTTGCTGAGGGCCGCCAGCTACCGTAGAGGTTGACGAGAGTGAGTTTTGGCTGTACCGGATTCAGCAGGAGGTCGCCCGTAGGATGCGTGACAGACTCACAGGAGTATAGTAACTCAGCCCTTGTTCTTCACTGTTGGCTTATGCAGGTACACTCGCGACTTGCCTCTGATATGATCCCTACGGATTTGAAACATGTTGTTTTTCAGACCAATAATAAATCGAATTATCCAAGAGTCACAAGTATCCCCTAGTTATCATAGGCTTGGCATCTTTAATATTTGCGTACATATGTTCACTTTGAATTTATCAGTCAAACCACGTGCACGTGATCTCGACTTCAACTTTTCTACGCCGTATACGCATATGTACTGTGACTCCGAGGTTGCTGCGGGCTCCGCCCCATAAGCGCACCGAGCCTCAGCCGTTGGTATACTGTACCGTATATTGGTATAACGATCCCGAGTCCCTCCCATTTCCAACCCGTGCGGAATAGACTACTCACCGTGAGAAAATCCCGGTGCTGAAGCAAGAAATAACCTCCGTAAACTATGTTTACTACTTTCGTCGGAGCGACGCGTCAGGCCCCTCGTGACGATCAGGCGAAGCCTTTGGCATTGTCGCCCACCTCTTCATCACCCCGCCCCAAACGCAAACAGGTTGCAAGAGCGTGTGACTGGTGTCGGGTCCACAGGATCAAATGTGATAGTAAATATCCATGCACGAATTGTCATAATAGAGGGGGCCAGTGTAGCAACGAGGTGACTAGCGAAGTGCGGACGCTCCCCACTNCGCTATCAGGTTGGTAACAACCCCTTTCCATGAGCTTGGGTGAGAACTTTGAAGCAAGCGAAGTCTTTTGCTGACAGCATGCTAGGGAAATTGAACGACTCCGTCAGCGGATCAAACAACTAGAGGAACAGCTGGAAGAGCGTGATTCTAATGAGGAAATGATGGCTAGAGATCCTGCCGCATCGCTCCCAGGACCTCTTGCCACCTCTACCGAGTCCGAGTCGTCACTTGAGGCATTTGTTGATCCTTTGAAAGAATATGGTTCCAACAAGAAATACGGAGAAGGCATTCAGATGAGCACGGCGCACTCCCAAGAGGCACAATGGTATGGCCCTTCGTCTATATTTTACTTCATTGGCCGGATGAGCTCCTTTCTGGACTTTGCTCTGCAGCAATCTCATTCGGGCCACCAGATGCAGCCAAACTCGGCTAGTAAAGCCTTTGCTAGCCCTATATCTCCTCGGAAAGATAACTCTGAGGAGCCACTGATGCTAAGCCGCGCTCCTACTGCTGGAGATTCGATGACTGGAACTCAAGAGGACTACTTCCTCGGCCTCTTTTGGCAATCTTATCACTGCACTTATCAACTTATCGACGAGGTCCAATTCAGAGAACACTACAAATCATTATGGGCGGCATCTGGGCTAACCCGCAACCCCTCGGCCCTCGTTGATATAATTCTGGCCCTCTGTATGCAATATGGTGTTGCCTTCATCCCACGGAGCGGTGCAAACGCGGCGTCGAAAGCGGACGTGGATAGTAATGATGCTTCGATTGCTGGACGATGGTTTTACCGTCGGTGTCAAGTACTTCTTACCAGCGAACTTGAAAGTCCCACTCTAACAACACTACAATGCCACATCTTCTCCGTCATCTATCTTTGCAACGCATCT
The DNA here is from genome assembly GCA_013054445.1 of Cudoniella acicularis. Lineage (NCBI taxonomy): Eukaryota > Fungi > Ascomycota > Leotiomycetes > Helotiales > Helotiaceae > Cudoniella > Cudoniella acicularis. The sequence continues at coordinate 20,737 of JAAMPI010000891.1, read as the reverse complement.
TATACGAATATGGCCCATAGCACCTTAGCTGTAGCAATCCGGACAGCCCAAATTCTAGGCTTGCATCTAGAACCTCCGAACACTATGCCGCGGAGCGAAAGAGAACTACGAAAACGGCTCTGGTGGACCTTATTCGCGGTAGAAAGTAAAACATGCATGAAACTTGGTCGGCCATGGTCCGTCAACACTTCTCAAGTATTGTGCAGCCTGCCAGCAGATGATCATGAATTAGCAATGCTCTCGGGCTCGACCTTTGCCTCGTTTGGGGAGAATATTACTTTTCTCACTTACAACTTGCAAAACACAAAATTAATCTTGGTGGTTCGTGCCATTTACATTGCATTTCACGACAAATGCGGAGAAGTGTTAGCCAAAAATGACGGGAAAAGCCTATATAATGATCCTCAGTCCCTGGAGACATGCGCCGAGTTCCTTATATCGCGGATGAAAGGTCTCCAATTCTGGGTAAAAAATGTTCCAGAGACCTTGAAGACAAAAAGAAAGGATGGCGGGGAACCTTTCTCTACCGATCGATCGTCATTAGAGACGGAGCTCTTCGCCCCTCTGTGGCTTCAGCGACAGCGACTCCTGCTCGAACTTCTATACCACAATGTCTCTATGAACCTTCTCCGACCATTCATCTGTTTCTCTTTCTCCGCATCCTCAACTCCCACACCCATCGTCGAAGGCAATGCGATCTCATGCGTTAGCCACGCCATTGCTCTCACACAAATCATGCACCAAACTCTCACCGAAACCGACATCCTGAGCGGATGGCACGAGGCTTTCCAATGGCAGTGGAATGCAACTCTGACAATGATCGGCTTCATTCTCGCCTACCCCGCGATGCCATCCACAGCCACAGCACGCAAGACTATCAACCGTAGCATCGACGTTTTTGAGAAATTCGGCAACAACTTTGCAATGGCCGCAAGCGCTGCGAACGTCACTAGAGACCTGGTAGCTAAGGCTGATCTCCTCATGGATCGCTTCTGGAATAGCCTCACGGCGTTAACGCCCTCATATTCCTCAAATAGCAGTAATGGCTCTGCTACTACTTCTGCTCTGCAGACTTTTAGCAGTAGTAATCTCAACGCCAACAATATTTCCGAAGCGCTGACCATGTCTCCATCTCCTGAGAAGGAGCCTTTGTCGATGGGGCAGAATCCTATGGTGGGGCCGATGGGCTTAGCTTTTACCGTTGACTCGTTCAATAGCTTTGAGCCTGTTGATGGAGATTTCTTTCCAGATACGTGGACCTTTACTCAACAATGAGAAACAGAGGCTAGATTTAGCTTACTTCTTTACGGGCGGATATATGGTTTAGAGGTAGAGTGAGTCTTGGTTTGCGTTGGCATGTTGGTAGATGGTAAATTCATTTCAGTCCACAGATCACTTAGACGCATAAGACCAAGAAGAGCAAAGATTCCAGTATGTTAAATTCTAGAGAAACGACGGACATGAACCACCTGCCAAGGAGATTTTTAGCCAAATTCTCCTCTCCCCTTTCTCTCATCTATAACTCGCCAACAAACACATTTCCATGTCCATCAAGCCTTCCAAATCTCCAACCACCTCTTCAAAAACTCCTTCACATACCCATCCTCAATAATTCTCAGCGGGTTTCTCAAGGTAATACTATCCCTTCTCACTGCCTCCGTCTCAAACGTAATTCCTCCGTTATAGCCCTGCCCCACTCTTGCCTCCCCTCCTTTTCCATAGCTGTTCTCAAAAAACTCAATCAGCTTCACGGCAGGATTCTGTTTTTCACCATCTTGATCAGCAGCGCTCTTGCGCAGTTTTTGCAGCCATTCGTTGAATGGAATGGTTTCAAATTCGAGGCCAGCGCTGTGGAGTTCAGAGAGTAAAGAGGCCCACGTAAAGGTTTCGGGGTTGACGATATTATAGAAGATGTTTAGAGATTCTTTTTGGGTCAGATGGCGACAGGATAGTGTGTGGGAGAGTTCGAGAATGGTGGTTGCGAGGGCATCTACGGGGATCCAGGAGCAGTTCTGGTAACAAGGGATGATTAGCAGTCATTTTGAGCTTAGGAGGAAGTATGCCATTGTAAAAACTTTATTAGAAAACGGAGTGGATGTTCAGAGAGCAGTACTTCTTCCAAAGCAGGCAACGCCTTCAAAGTCAATGCTGACCGTATCATCGACGGTAGAAACTCGTGATCATTCCACGCTCCATTCTCCTTATTCCCCACCACCTGCCCAATACGAAGCACGTACGCCTGAGCGCCCGCCCGAGCAGCGTTGCGCACGATATGCTCTCCCACAAGTTTTGATTGGGCATACCCCATTCCTGCAGCATATTCAAGAGCCTCAATCGATCCGTCGGGAATGGAAGCCGGAGCTGGCGCGTTAGACGCTGCAGATATTGAAGAGCAGAAAAGTAGCTGAGCGGGTTCAGGTCTGTGAACAGACTGTGAAAAGCGGAGGAGGTTATATAGGCCTACGATGTGAGGTTCGAAACTGGCTAGGTGGATGTTGAAATTCACAGGCCAGGCAACGTGGATAATTAGGGAGACTGAGTTTCTCATCTCGGCCAGCACCGTGGCGTTAAGACCAAGGCCTGCTTGACTAAGATCACCAGTAAAGGCGACGATTTTGTCTTTGCTGGACTTGGAGAGATGGAGATCTCGCTCTTGGAGAGAGTTGAAAACCCTTTGTCGAGGGCTTCGGCCGCGAACGAAACAGTATACTCTGTCGACCTCTTCGTTGAGCAGAACCTTGGCCAGAACATGTGCCCCTATAGAGCCTGTGGCTCCAGTGAGGATCTGTCACTAAGTCAAAAATGTATTTACTTTCATATAAGGGCTCTCATACCACAGAGTGATGTTTAGACTTTGTGACTTTGCGCGCCGTTTCGAATGTTGCCACTCCCTCGATGGTGACATTGGTGACTCCATTGGTTACAATATTAATACCGTTGAGGGTAAAATTCGTAACACCGTTAATTGTAAAATTGGTAGTGCCATTGGCCGTGAATGTAGTCAGACCGGTCGTCGAATTCTGGGAGGCTCCGTTGGTATTCCCATTAACGGTTCTATTGCTAGTTGTACCTTTAGAATTGTCGTTACTGACTCCGTTGGCAATCCCATTGGTGACGCCGTTCGTGAAGCTATGGGTCTCGAATTCAGAATATCTAGCAATCATCTGCCGCATAAGCGTCAAATCATCTTGGTGTTTGACATTCTCTCCTCTACCCAAGGCGTAGAGGTATTCTGATAATCTTCTCGCATTTCCGAACTCGTACACAACATTTGGACTCAGTTGCGTGCCATTTAGATCGAGATTCTTTTGAATCAGTCGCCTCATTTGGATCTGCTTCAAACTGTCTACCCCAGCAGTGAAGAAATCTATTTCCGGAGACTCGAGTGTAACTCCGATCTGGTCCTGAAACATTGTCATGATATACTGCTCGAGATCTGAAAGGTTTAACTTCAGGCTGCCTTCGTGGCCTATTTCAAGTGCCGCGTACATATTCTTGATTTGGTCGTCAAATTTTCTATACACTTGAGCGCGGATGATACTTCCTTTGTCCGTCTGTGGATAATCAACGTCCGAAGGAAGTAGAGTAATCATCTCGCGGCCGATTTGAGAAAACGCTTCGGCACGTGAATTTGCATCTGCAACGGATGGCCAAATGGCGTCCATATAAGCACTATTAGACAGATGATTAGCCGTTTCGGCACGAAATACGAGAAGACCTGGTATGGTTTGATCAACACCAACAATAACAGCCTCTCGAATTAGGCTATCTTCTCGCAGGCGGCCCTCAATTGGCAGTGGAAGCACCTTTTCGCCGTTGATTAACGTGACGCGGTCATCGAGACGAGTGACATATTTCCAAATATCTGGGATGTTCGGGTGTGGAGTGAAAACATCGGCCGAGTGCCAGGAACCTGGCGCTGGCTCATCCGAATTTGAAGTAGAGAGCGCGGGGTGACCATTGAGGTATACGCACTCATACAAATTTTCTCCAAGCGGTTTCATGAACAAGTACTTCCGAATATTGGCATATATACGGAGGTAATTCCAAGAATCATCACCCTTATCTCTCCTCATGGTATCACCGAGAAGACCCGCTTCGGTACTGGTTTACAATTGACTTTAGTAGGGATCTAAAGGGCAACAACAAAATAGAACTCACGTTCCAAATACAACACCAAGGTTTATCCCTTCCCTCACTAATCGGTCTCCTAGCTCGTCTGGCGTGCGTGCGCCTGCGCAAGTGACAACTTTGCAAAGTTTCATGGCATCGACACCACGCTGCTTCTCGGCCAAAAGGCCTACAGCATATGGTACCGCGTGTATGGCCTCAGGTCGCACGGCTTCGACAACTGCGATAAGATTGTCTGTAGTCAACGGCAATGCCGCATTATATATATGAGCCGTCTTTGCCATCCACATAGCCTGGAGTGAGGTTGAGATTCCGTACAAGTGATACCATGGGAGAGGGTTGAAGTTATGCAAGCCAGTTCCTTGCGTGGGGTGGGTCAAAAGTGCTCTGTGAGTCAAGAATACAGGCTTTGGAAGCCCCGTCGAGCCCGAAGAATGTACTATAAGTGCAATTTTTCCATTTTCCTGCTCTCTATCATACTCGCGAACAAATGGGAGCTCGTCAGAAGGGAGTCGATCATAGTCATTGCGGTTTGGAATCTCCCGTGATGTGACTGTAGAGATATCGTGGCGAACCGACTGCACCGAGTTTAGTATGTGGGATGAGTTTCCATGAACAATAGTGGAGCAACTAGTCTTCTGAAGAAGGTTGACAATTGCTACCGGCGCGATACGGAGAGAGAGAGGAAGAATTGTATATCCGAGACGGCTAAGTGCAAAGAAGGAAATAACAAAGTCCAAGGTCGAAGGAGCTAGGAGGGCTACTACTTCCCGCATGCCCTGCCATTTATGTTAGCAAGATGTGACGTGGATAGACTGAGAAGGTAGGTAGAGATATGGAAAAATGCAACATACTGGTTTGAAGCCGGAAGAGAGAAATGTTTTAACCGCGCCATCAATGAAATGATCCAGCTGCTTTCCCATAAAGCGCTCGTAATTGTCTACGCTGTGTTCGGATTTAGGGTATCCCAAGATTGGGACGGGAGGTTCGTCGGCGGCGCGGTGGCGAATGATGTCGTCGAGGACCTTGAGATCTCCAAAGGTATCATAAAGATATTGAACGTGTTTTTGTGACAAATGAGCCATAGTGAGTAAGGAAATTTAGCGAAATTGTAGACCTACTACTGTAGCTAGAGGTTTATATCGTCATTTATAGGCCTTTATATGAACATTTTGAGAACTCCAGTACTATAGAGTCACCTCGGATTCCGAGAATGCTGAGCAATTGTCTCTCGATGAGCCATGGTCTAATACCCCATGGCACCTGCCTCAACTGTCTAGCGCGCAAGTTCCTTGCATGTCCCAATCGTTGTTGGGTGCAGGATGTATACAGGGTCTTGGGCCATATGGGATGGAGTTTCGCGTCATTTCCTGCGCAGAAATGAAGGGCTGATGTTGTGCTGCGGAAATAGCTATACCGTGCGGCGTCAGTTGTGCTCCGTAGATAGAGGAAGAGCTTGGGAGGAAGGAGATGCTCCTATATTACTCCTTTTGTTTCTTGTCGCGCGTCTTCGTCTGTTATATCGCCGCCGCCCGCCCCACCCCCCTGGTGCGTCGGAGTCACTGCATATAGCGATCTGCAAGGGCTCAAAGATTTCCAGCACCCTATCACTATTAATACACAACATGAAACTAACACAAATCTCATAAAATAAACACACGGGAATAGGTATTAATAGCTGTACGTCAAATAAAATGTTGCTCCCTATTTATCAACAAATATAGCAAGTACTCTGTACGACAAGTTGCTCCCTGATTTGGCTTTAGTATGAAGCCAAGCATGCCTACAGTAGCGCCTATTTAGGTTACTATAGACAAGGAAGTGCACTCCAGCCAGGAGCGTTCTTCTCCCCGCTATAACGGACTCCTTTCTTCAATTATTTGAGTCTTTGGATTGATACTCGATCAAAGACAACCGACTTTTGAATTCACTGCTTTTAGACACGCGACTTATAGCCCTCAAAGCAAAACACTACAACAAATAACTCTTTAGTTGATTTTTCTACTTCGTCTGGAGAAAAAAGCTTTGGCGAAGCACAGCGGCCCAGCCTCTATATATTTCAACTGGATTTGTTTTGCCACCACAATTCCAACCAACGACCCGGTGGATGGCCGAGTGAAACAGCTTAAACCATATGCTAGTCCATCGATCTTTCACTGCTGCAATTTACATCGTGATCACAGCCCTGAAGCGCACGGTCCCCTTCAGCATCGCGTCTTTATCAAATAAGTCAGCTATGAAGATAAAACAAGGGCTCAGGAACCTTACTGAAAGCGTCGTTGGCCTTGGTGAGTGGGAACTTTTCAATCATGCAGTTGATGTTCTCCAATTCGGTGAACTGGATTGCCTCTTCCGCGTCTGTGGCATGGCCGCAAGGCCAAACCTGGACCGAAAGTCCGTAGCGGAGCATAGTCCCAGTGCTTACTGGTACGTCTCCAGGAACTATCGCTGTGCGTCAGAACCCTCATATATCAGTCTAACAGGTAAACTCACCGGACAGAATCAGCAATTTTCCAAGAATACCAAGCCCTTTCAGCAACGGTGTCATGACTTCCGCGTTAGGAGCTGTGGCAACAACTAGTGAGGCCCCTCCTAATTTCTGCAATTGTTCTCCTGCATCTCCTTTGCTGGAGTCAATATACTCGTGTGCACCCAGCTGCCGGGCAAACTTCTCCTTGTCGCTGTCTCGAGAAATTGCGACCACACGATATCCAAATTTGTTGGCATATTGAATTGCCAAGTGCCCCAGCCCACCAAGGCCCTGGATACCAACCGTTGAGCCTGGAGGAATTCCCTGGCGACGAATTGAATTGAAGACGGTCATTCCCGCACAAAGAATGGGTGCGTACTTGGCCGCATCGACATGTGCTGGGACCCTTATGGCGGCTTCAGTGCGCAGCTTGCAATACTCGGCATCTATCAACTTGTTATTTGTCTTGGTTTCCTTGCATTGAATTTCATTTCTTCCTCAAATGGGTAGTACATACATCCACCAGGCCTCGTTTCACCGTTTACCACGCTGTTGTCGCACATTTGAAAGAAGCCCTTTTTACAAGCTTTGCATGTTCCTGGACCGGACAGAAGAAGTTAGTCATGATCATTTCCCATTTTTCGGATCAGTATTTACCATCCTGGCCTCCGTGCCATCCCCCACCAACTCGGTCACCAATTTTCCATTGTGACTCCTCATCACCGACGGCAGCGACGATTCCTATGATTTCATGCCCGGGGACCATAGGGCTACAGGATGAAGTTGTGTTAGTTAAATTTTTATAGGTCGGGCTATCGGGCTTGCGGTCAGTGTTACACTTTGAAGGAAGAACTTACAATCCGCCTCCCATAATGTTATGCTGGGCAAACATATCTGAAAAACAAACGCCACATGCCTCAACTTTCACCAGTAACTCTCCCTTAGTAGGCAAACTTAACTCGGCATCTTCGATTACCAGAGGAGCGCCCTGCTGCTTGAATACTGCGTGCTTGTAAGTCTTGGGAAGGCTCATTTTCGTCAATTATTGTGTAAGATTTCGGTTTCAAATTATAGTTGACTTTTGGTTTATGCTTTACGAGATTTCGAAGTTGCATTGCTGTTGGGGAAGATGCACTCATAGATGTCGGACTTAAGCAAGCAGGGGTTGCTACGGCCCGAAAATACCAGAAGGAGTTCCGGAGTATAACCCAGACCAGCAGCTGGAGTCAATGTGATTGGGCCGGGGTCAATGGGTGCATCTGCGTTGGCCCCCGTCATCCCGCATTTCGATAGTGAGTTATTATTCATGGGTGTTCGCCCCCAACACCTCGTACAGATCTCCGTTGGACGCGGGAGACGAGGGCAAGCGCCATGATACCCCGGAGTTCAAGACCACTTTGAGATAAAGGAAGTCATTGGCTACGGAGGTTTTCTGTCCTGTACGTTGATATAATTCATCTGTACTTCTTGCTGAATAGCCCAGGAGAAGTTCCAATAGGATGGAGGTTGCAACCGAACACACCCGGGATTAACGAGAAATTTCTGTAAAAGTGCTGCCGGATGGGTGCTCCTTTGGGCTTCATCTCATTATGGGGTGCAAGAGAATTCCTCAAGGTAATCAAAGTAACACCGTGACTGAAAATTATCAAATTGACCACTGTAAGGATATCGCTTTACGCCAAACTGGCTACACTGCTACAGAGGTGGTGTGTCCATAACGAGACCGCCCATCAGGGACTTTGCAACCCTTGTACCATGCACCTCGGCATTTTCAATTGCTTGCCTTATCTGCCTGTCCTCTTCCGGTGTCAAGATAACATTGTATGCGCCCATGTTTTCCTCAAGATACTTGATCTTCTTAGTTCCTGGAATAGGGAAGATATCATCACCCTGGTTCATCATCCATGCCAGCGACAGTTGACCCGATGTACAGTTCTTTCGATCTGCAATGTTACGGAGTGTATCCACGAGCTGAAGATTCTTCGGGAAGTTTTCAGCAGAGAATCTTGGTATAGATCTGCGGAAGTCGTTCGCATCGAAGTCGTCGATTGATTTGTACTGCCCGGTCAGCATACCCCGTCCGAGTGGTGAGTACGCAACTGTAGCAATTCCTAGCTCTCGGCAAGTGTCCAGCAGACTGATCTCGGGCTTTTCAATGTCCATAGAAAAGGGGCTGTACTCGATTTGGTACGCTGTAATCTGGTGAATCTTGCTTGCACGTCGCAAAGTATCAACACCGCATTCGCTCAGGCCTATGTACTTGACTTTGCCGGAGCTGTGCAGACTTATCAGTCCTATTCTTTACAGAAAAGGTAAAAAGAGGCATACTCAACGTATTCTTTTCATCGTAGAGACAATCTCCTCAACAGGTGTTTTACCACTGAAACGGTGGCTAAGTTGAATTAGTAAAGCTTCTGCGATACCACGTTTGTGCTTGATGATTTACAAACCAATACAATAGATCGATGTAATCGGTCTGAAGCCGTCTCAAGCTCTCTGCGACGGCTTTATGGATGTATTCAGAGTCATTTCTGATCTCTCGTCCCCCGTCGGGAGTAACGTGATTTCCAAATTTTGTAGCCAGAAAGATCTGTTGAGCACTCAGCCCCATTCTGATCACCTCAAAAAGAGTCATATATACCTCGCTGCGCTTGCCTGTTCGTTGAAACCATCTCCCTAGCAGCTCCTCGGAGTCCCCATAGAGCGCTGCAGAATCCCAATGTATGCAACCAAGCTCATAAACGCGATCCAAGAGCTTGAATCGTTCTTCGTCTGGCGTGGGCACTCCGTAGAAGGCTACATTGATATATTAGCTTCAGGTCATTTTCTATTCAAATGAGTTCTGCGTAACGTACCGCTCAAGCCCATCAAACCGAAGCCAAGAGCTGGGACTTGAGGGCCATTTTTACCCATAGTCTTAGTGGGAAGTTTGGTAGCCATTGAGACAGTTGTGTTTTCTCGTAATGAGTTCAAATGGAAAACAAAATCCTCTGGAATAAAACGTGAAAGAGAAGAAGCTCAAACCCGAAAAATTACTTATATGTGATGTTAAAAAAGGTCGGCCAATCCACAGAGGGTTGGTATGATAAGCTGCAATAAGTGTGGGTGGAATTCGAAGTGACATGCATAAGGCGGAGTTCATATTATTGGCTAAGTCGGAATGTGGGGGTGGGGAGTGCAGCAACCATTATATCATACTTATTACACCTCATCTTAAAGCATGGTTGAAATAGGCTATATAACATTTATTTCCCTCTTGAGTTATTCCAGAAGCCAGTCTACTTAGGTACGCAGATTTCATCCCTTGGGTGTTACAATATTCCCCACGGTGGCACGAATATTGACATATTATGGAAATAATCTATATAATATTGAACTTTAATTGACATAAACTCTATATTCGTTAAATATGGACTTATTTATCAATATGAGATAACCAATAAATAGTCAATATTTGATCGAAAAGCTGAAAATTTCTAAGGTATGGGAGGTAGGGGGTCGGAAGTAAACAAAGTTACGCGATCTGATTGGCTGGCCAAGGTTACATACGTTCCGTTTGTACAACACCACTTCTCTCCCTTCTCCCTTCTCCCTTCATCTCTTTTTCACCTACTTCACGCGCATATATGTAAGTTTATACACTTCTCTCCCTTTGCTTATATATAGTAAGTTTGCGTATTTCTCTTCCTTCTCCCTCCCTCGAAGCCTCGATTCGACCTGCGAAGCCATAATCGACTCGACCTGCGAAGCCATAATCGACTCGACCTGCGAACGCGATATAATTAGTGACGAAGAAGGGGGGGGGGGGGGGGGGGGGTAAGAGGTGAGCGGATCCATATTTTATTGATTAAACTATATAATATGGACAAATAATAGATAAAATATGCTCCAAATATTCACAAAAGTGTACAATTTTGCAATCCTTTATGGACTCATAAATCCATTTTAAGTCAATATAACATGGACTATATATGGAAATAACTTCAATAAAAATATGGACTTTATTTTAATATTTTGTCAATATGGTTGCTACCGTAGGTAATACGGGATTTATTGTCTAATTCACCAGCTTCAGATATTCCGTAGTCTTCCATTTGATCAATGAGACTCCATCATAAACGGGCAGCAGGACAACGTCAACTCTGGGATCGTTCTTAAGGAAAGTGTTGAGCTTCCTCAGTGCTTTTCCGCACTCAGTCCAGTAGGCACGAGGCCCGTCGGCAAGATATGGATTGGCATCAGGAGAAATGGTCATGCCACGAGCAAATACTGCAATCCAAGTTCAGTTACAAGCCTACTACTTGAAAGATAGATACTGACCGTTGTCACACATGATGAAGCCTGTAGGAGACAACAATTTGTTGTCAAGGGCTGTTTTCACATAGCCTTCGTACCCGTCTTTGTTGGCATCAACAAAGATGATGTCAAATTGGCCACTCAGTTTCTCGATCGACTCTTGAGCCGGACCTTCGATAAGAGTGACCCGGTCGTTGAGACCGTGTTTGTCGAAGGTCCTACGTGAAGCCGCGATCATCTTAGGGTCAAGCTCCAATGTGATAATCTCAGCCTGTGTAGCGACAGTGCTCTCATACCAGGCTAGAGCACTATAGCCGGTATAGCATCCGATCTCAAGGACTAAAGTCGTCAGATATACTTCATTCAAATTAGAAGGCATCTACTTGCTTCTTTTGGCACGTTGGTGTTCAGCAAGGAACTTCATGGTGGCGCCTTGAAGTGGCGAAGACATTTTGTGGGCGTCTTGAAACTGAGAGCAAGTCCAGTCCCATACTTCTTTCTGGGCTGCAGACTGATCTTCCGAGACACCAGTGCAGTATTTACTGACTTCTGTAGCAATCTCGGGCTGGAATCAAGGGGCTTAGTCAACAAATTGCTTGAAGTAAGGAAGAAGCAGGGAAAATTACCGTGAAGGGGATGATGCTGGATAACATCTTTGCGGTATATCGAGAATTGTTGAGTGGTGTGTATATTTAATATTAATTGAGGGGTGTTTGTTGCGAAGCAGACAGGCCTAATCTCTGAAAAGTCAAGATGAAATGAGGAACTTATATATTCAAATCGCCACTACAATCCCCCTCTTCTCTCCAAGAGCCAACGAAACCTATTTTGTCTTTACGTCTCAATACTCCGCAAACCTTGTTGCATACAATTCCTTTATTTGGAGATAATCTGCTCGTTGCGTAGATCCTGCCTGCAACCCGCAAAAGTCGAAGAACTTCCTCTCCTTTTTGACATTCATAAGTTTCTAATTCCCCGGAATCACTCCACATGCGATCTCGGCGGCAGTAATTGCCGTATATCATAAGTCGTCAACGGCTGCACGTCACAGTTAGCGCTATAGTGTGGGCCGTTCCGCGTTGAGAGGAGCCGCCCGATTGATAGCGATCCAAAAGGAGAAGTTTCGTGAATCAAAACGTAGATAGGAAGCCTAGAATAGATAATGCAGGCTTATGCATGCAAGACTGGTTGTTCTTCGGAGGATTATGCAGCTTACTAATGATAAATAAGAGCCTGGACAAGGTATCCAGAAGGAGAAATCTTGTCTTTCAATTTCCAGGAGAGTTGATCAAGGCGAGATGTCTGAACTTGGAAACCAGGAGGGTCGGACTCACATTTCAAGAAAAATATTTTACGGATCAATGAGATAAGGAATGAACTTGCATGAACCTGCAGCAACACAATCGTGATCTGAATGCTAACTAGCGAAGTGACATGGAGTGGGCCTTGGATTAGGATTCCTCCGGCCTGTTGGGCAGAGTTCCAGTGATACATTGAAGTAATGGAGAAAAGTCTTATGTTTCGCCCACTTCTCTCAATCACTTCTCAATAAAATCTATCGCAAAATGTCTGAAGCAACACCACCTCTTCATAACATACCCAAGATTTTCCAACTTTCTTCTGCAAAGCCTAACCGCCTCATTCATCTTCATCCTGACGAACTTGCCGTGACTGTTCCTGACCATCCCCTTTTCTCATACCCCAAAACAGCAAATCCACAAGATGGCTTCGTGGATGTCTCGAGCAGATGCTTTGCAAATGCTATTAATAGAACTAGTTGGTACTTGAAATCTTTGCTTGGAGTTCCCGAGAACTTTGACACGATATGTTACATGGGCCCTAGTACGTCTATGATGCAAATTTGTTTAGAGCCCTTGAGTCTAAATATTTCTAGATGATATCAGATACTTCTTGTTCATGTTCGCAGCTATCAAAGTGGGCTACAAGGTTTGTTTTTTTCGAGTTTGTGAATTCAATGCTAAATGCAATTAGATGCTGTTTCTGTCACCTCGGAACAATTTGGAAGGCCACTTGAACGTACTAGAAGGTGTCGACTGCCAAATTTTTCTCTACGGAAAAGATACCCACGTTCAACATATCTTGAGTCAAAGACCAATGAGCAACTTCGTTGCCCCAGAGCTTGAAGAACTATTAGATAGCTCGTCTGTTGATATGTACCCATACATGAAGACCTTTGAAGAGGCGTGCATGGATCCTTGTCTTGTATTACATACCACAGGGTCAACCGGCTTACCTAAACCCATCACTTGGAAGGTTGGCATCTTGAGCACCTACGAGGCCTGGAGAACCATTCCTCACGTTGACGGTTACATTCCCAACACGGAAATTTACCAGCAATCAAGCAGAGCTTACACGTCAATGCCACTTTTCCATACAAGCGGATTGAATGCTGGTATCACTTGGTCTTTACTGCTGGGTGTAACCTTGGTGTATGGTGCACCTCATGTAGTACCGAACTCGGCATATGCAGACGAGATGCACAAATACGCGGGTGTCGATGCGTCAATGGGGGCACCATCTCTGTACGAAGAACTCAGTCGCAATCCTGAATCACTTGAACGAATCAACCAACTTCACTATGTTGTTGCAAGTGGGGGTAAGTTTAATTAGCCGATACTGCAGGTTCCTCAAAGCTCACAAGTTCAAGCACCTCTCTCGCAAAAAGCAGGGGCCCTTATATCAAAGCACACGAGAATCATCTCCAACCTCGGTGCAACGGAAACAGCATGCTTGCAGAGATTATCACCAAACATCGACGATTGGGCTTACTTCTACTGGCATCCCACACACTCTGGTATTGAGATGCGAGAAACAGTAGATGGTCTGTACGAATTGTTCCTCGTACGAGATTCAAAGCTTGAATTGTACCAAGGAATTTTCAACACGTTTCCCAATATCCAAGAATGGTCAATGAATGATCTCTATTCACGACATCCAGATCCCTCCAAAAGCTTTTTGTACAAGTATCGCTGTCGAAAAGACGACGTCATCGTCCTGAGCAATGGAGAGAAGATTGCTCCCGCACTGATTGAAGCAACGTTAATGAGTGATCCACTTGTCAAGGGCGCGATGATCGTCGGAAGAGGAATGTTCCAACCTGCGGCACTCATTGATTTGACACAAGACCCTCCGAAGGGAGTCAAAGAAAGGCATGAAATGGTAGAAAGACTATTGCCAGTCATATCCGAGGCAAATGAACATGCGCCTGCTCATGGAAAGCTGGATCAGTATCACATTCTTTTCGCGAACCCCGAGAAGCCAATCTGTTATCTTGGGCAAGGCAAAATCCAAAGATACAAAACCTACCAGTTGTATGAAAAAGACATCAAAGAAGTATACAGAGCTACGGAAGATGCCAGTGAGCAAGTTGGAATGCGCAACCTTCCAAGCCTCGACTTTGCTAGTGAGTACAGCGTTGAGAAATGGTTGACGCGGCTGGTCACTGAGATTGCTGGGATTGAAGAACTGGAAACGGACCAAGACTTTTTCCGAGCTGGCATCGATTCTTTGCAAGTTATCAAGATGGCCCGAGAGCTGAGATTTGAGGCGAAGAGAGCCGGATTAGAACAGGTCGGCAGAGAAAACTTTATTCCACGAGCGTTCTACTCACACCCGACGCTCAATCAGCTTGCAATTTTTGTGTTCCATTGCACATACCGAAAGACAGCCTTTAATGGAGGTTCAAACGGTCATACCAATGGTAATACAAACGGATATGAGAACGGATACACGAATGGCCAGGCGAACGGTCAAATCCGCCCGTCGAACAACGGTCTAACTCAGGTATTCATCAATGGTAGTTTCAACAATTACTTTGACGGCTACGTGAAGGGTTACATCAATGGCCTCATCAATGCTGAAATCAATGGTCACATAGGATATGCTACAACAGAAAAGCCCCTCAATACCAACGGCCATGCTAATGGGCACAAAGAGCAAGCCGCCATAGGGGTAACTCTCAACTCCAACAGTCATGCTGGAAACCTGGAATCAAGAACCATGCAATCACTTTTTGATACTTATACGGACACGCTCCCGCATTCAAGCCAAATTTCTCTGTCACCGTCAACAGAGAATATGGTTGTAATTTTGACCGGGAGTACAGGTTCACTTGGATCGTACCTGCTTGAATCACTTTACAATAACAAGCAAGTCTCTCGCATATTCTGTTTGAATCGAAGCTCCAATGCGGCAGAGAAACACAAAGAGCTAAGTACTAGTCGAGGTCTGAGCCATCTTAGCCCAGACCGCGTGGAGTTCCTCAAGGCGGACCTTTCCAAGCCACAACTTGGGCTCAAGACTTCGGTTTATGAGAATATGCTTAGAAACGTGACACATATAATCCGTGAGTCTTCCCTCATTCTGCGCGAGCAAATGACTAACAGAATACTAGATAATCAATGGCCAGTAAACTTCAATTGGACACTCCGATCCTTTGAGCCATACATCCGAGGAGTCCGCAACCTTATAGATTTCTCCCTTAAATCTAGCCACAATAGTTTCATCTTATATATATCAAGTGTTGCTGCAGTAGGAGGATGGAGCAACCAAGGTGACATTCCAGAAGGGCCGATATATGACTTTAGCGCGGCCAGCAAAACAGGTTACGGCCAGTCAAAGCTCATCTCCGAGTGCTTGCTGGACAAAGCGGCTGAGAGATGCGGGGTTCAATCTGCATGCTGTAGGGTTGGGATTGTTGCTGGTCCCGTAGAGAGTAAGTTGGGAATGTGGAACAGACACGAGTATATTCCATCGGTAAGTCCTCTTGTTTTTAATTCTCCAAATTGTAAATCCGCCCAATTGCTGATTTGTTTGTTCACGCGAAGATTGTCATTTCATCCGCCTTCTTGGGCATATTTCCTGCAACGTTTCCGTCCCGCGATCGAATAGACTGGCTTCCGGTGGACAAGCTCTCCAAAATTTTGATCGAAATACTTGTCTCCTCATGCACATCACCGCAAAGCGCCAGCAAGCGAGGCACACTTATGCATCATGTCGTCAACCCCACAACGGCGTCGTGGGAGAAGACGTTTGCACCAATGGTCCTCACAATGTATCCGAACAGCGCCCAACTCCAGACCTGTCCATTCGAGGAATGGGTGGAAATCCTAGCCCAAAGCGCGGGCACTTCTATCGACCCAAAGAACAATCCTGCCATCAAATTGATGGACTTTTATGGAGGTGTGACCGGAAAGGAGCCACGGAAATTGACATCATTCAAGGCGGAGGAAGCCAGTAAAACACTTCAACATGTCGGGGCACTGAATAAGGGCTGGGTTAGCAACTGGATGCAACAATGGGGATTCAATAAGATTTGATTAAGATGTATACGTACCCGCCTTGATAGATAGCACGTTTGAATGGTTCATCGCGTTGATTCATTCTCAAAGTTCTGTTCAGCTTTTGAAAAATATTTCTTCTGCGGGGTAAAATGTCAAGCTTTCAGGGGCAACGTAAACTCCGCGAACTCCGAATGGCCCCTTTGCCGCACCCGACGAGGAGCTTTTTTTTGCCACCATATACGGTAACTTTCTTTATTCATAGTTTTGCAGATTTTTAAATAATCCTGATCTCTTCACTTCAAACTTCTATGGACACCTTGTTAGTTTAGGTACCCTTCTTCTATTGCTAATTTCAATAAGTCTTTCAACCCCCATCCGCACGTACCGGTATCTGTCTCAGGAGCTTGAATATTAAGAACTCTTCTCTCTTATGGCTAAAATATATCACAGAAGTAGAAATCCAACTCCTGTATTAGTTTATACGCCATCCAGCCTATCACTATCCACTTCCTAAACATTTTCCACAGCCCCTATCTCATACTCAGTTTGCCCCTGCTCACTTTCCTCACGCCGTAACTCTTTATTGATCTCTTCTCCTGCAAACCCAGGTACTCCAACACCTACTCCAAATGCGGCGTTTTTACTTCAAAGTCCCCAATTCCACCCGGCGCCTTTACTGATTGGTAAATGATACCAGTGGAACGCAAGCCAGCCAATCACAACCCCTTCGATATCCCACCCCGCGTGTTGAAAGTCCGAAAATCGTGTGATGAGATATAGAAAGAAGTGACAATAGGAATAAGGGCCAAAACAAGTAAATGGCTTGGTGGCGTGGCGGCCCGCCGGCGGAGCCTCCGATCCAGGCACGAATGCGACGCGAGGTCATGTGACTTTCACATGACTAACCTCGATACTAATAATGCTTATAGTTATAATAAGAGAGTGATCTCCGAGCTTGCGAGTCTGTCAGACAATTGTGAGCATTTTCCCTGCCTCTCTGGCGGATTAAAGAAGGCTCTGCATTAAGCGTTCGCCCAGCGTCAAGATGCACTCACCTGCTCCTGACGGCAAGCGCGGCGGCAAACCCTTCACGACCCACCAATGAAACTTGGGGGAGGATGGCGATTGGACAATCTCCCCATCAGATATCCATAATCTCATCTTTACCCCACTTTAGCGGTGCGGTAGGGCTTGGCTAGGGTCAAGTTACAAGGAGTGTTGCCGGACGCCGAATTTAGGTGCAGCTGAAGCCGAAGCCTGTAGACCTCATCTCCGCACGTGGGTGACATGGTCTCATCATTTCATCGTTGCCCAAAAAAGCAGCACGCTGGGCATCTTTTAGAGATTTACTAATTCAGCTACTAAATTATTAGTTGCAGATATATTTGGAAAATCAACCGTACTATTAGTCTTTTCATCTGTGTTCCAGGAATTATTTTTTATTTCGCGAGACCCCAGGCTGTTCAAAAAGGCGGACAGTTCATGAGTATCTCTCATGATGTCCCATCAACGATGCAGGGGGTGAACACCGTTGGATTCCTCCTCGCCCAAAACGGTTTCAAGATCATTCCGATTTTTCGGATTTGGGTTCGACATCATCCCTGTTCAACAAAATTCCCATCAATCAGCGCGCGTCTCACCCAAGGCGGCCGAATGCGATTCCCCCCCTGTGTCGCTTCGCTTTGTCCATCAAACTTCTCGGGTTTCCAGTCGCGACGCATCACCATGAATTGTTAGGCCCAGGCAGGTGTTCGCGAGCGATCAGACAAGATTCCCTTCCCAAGATATGATTAGATAGCGCGCTTAGAGCCTCCATCTGATGTTTTTCATTTTAATAACAGCCAAGTTTGTATGATCTGCAGCAGCAAGGAGTCCTGGGAGATTGGTCAACCAGACTTCCAAAACAATGTTCAGACGATGCGAGAGAGGTTGACGAAATGACGAGTGTCGTTCTGTGCGAACACCGAGGCAGAGTTTGTTGCTGGCGTATATAACCTCAGAGTTTCCCGTCATATTTTCCCTTCTTCATCCCTTCTTCGTTCTCTTCAGCTCGCTCTTACATTCATTACAGTTCTGTGAACTTGCTATTCATTACACTCATTATTATCACTTATTGCATCCCGCCGGTCGACCTTTTTACCTATTACTTCACTACTACAGTCAATTTTGAAATCTTTCACTCGATCAACCACATTCTACAAAATGTATACTCAAACTGCTCTCCTCGCCCTTCTTGCGGCAGTTGTTGATGCTCGGTGAGCAATCCTTTCGAAAAGTAACATTGAGTATTTGCTGACTTCCCATTCCAGTTTTGGACAAGAGCAAGGCAATGGAGCCATCGCTGCTATTGGTGCATTGACGGATCTTGGTACTTCTGGACAGGCTGCAACCCTTGCCGGAAACTCTATCCAATTTCTTCTCGCCGCTGCCAACCCTTGTGGCAGTAAGTAAAACCGTGTTTTCTAAAGATATCCACACTGACTCTCTATAGAACTCACTCAAGCCGATTCCATCGTCGCTGAGCTTGGAACCAGTGACCGCGCTATTGCTGCCGCCCGTGGCTTAGTAGCTGCCGAACAGAACTTCAATCCTTTTGTTGTTTCCATTCCTTCTATCTGCTCGGACCCAACTCTCCCAACTACCGCTGCTCTCCGAGGTGTTGTCCCTCTCATCGATCCTGCTGTCGGAGGAGAGACGCTCGAGAATGCAAACTCCAACAAATCAATCATCACCCCATTCACTGCCGATGGACTCAGTGTTGCTCAAGTCATGGTTGCTCAGGGCTTCAGCAATTTCACTGCCGTTGCTCTCGACGGAACTAAGGCTGCCGCCTCAACTCTTGGAGGCGCCGCAGCTTCAGACTCCACTACCGGAGCCGCTTCCTCTGTTGCCGCTGTCGCCGATGTCTCGACTTCGGTCGCTGTAACCTCTTCAGCCGCTGTCATTGCTTGTGGTGGGGCCACCACTTTGGTGACTGTCACCCGTGCTGTGAGTATTTCTAATTTCCAATATAAGATTTGAACTGACAAAGAACAGGCCTCCTCGTCCGTTGCCAGTGCCGCCGATGCCACAGCCGTTGCCGCAACCGCGACCGCTTCTGCTTCTACAGGATCAACCTCCTCAGCCTCTGCAGGAACCTGCACTGGCTCAGGATCAACCCTTCTCTGCACATCTCCAGCCGCCGGAGCCGGTGCCGTAACCAACGCTGTCACCGGAAACTTCGACGGCTTTGTCGCCTCCACCAACACCAGTCTCGATTTCGGTCTCTGCGTCCCAACCATGAAATTCGAAGCCGGACTCGACGGCCGCGCCACAACCGCCTTCACCTTCCAAGCCATCGACCCTCTCGTCAACAAGGGACAAGAGGAAGCTCTTAACCCATCTATCATCACCAACCGAATCCACGACCAATTGACCAACGTCTGCGGTGCTAACCAAGCTGCGAAGGATGCCGCCGCCGCCGCTCAAACCCAGATTGCTGCGCTTGGCACGAGGGACAGCAGCACTGCTGATGCGTGGAACACTGCTTTGGGATTCACTGGAACCAACATTAACCCTGATAACGCCCCTCAAACTGGTCTTGTTGGACACACATAAGTTACTCGCTGAGAAACTTAAAAACTACGATTTTGGAGGATGGAGGGGGAAGGGGGTGCACCTGCAATGATGGATGGGCAGGTGGTGGTGTTTAATGTATATATATTAGTTGAGGAATGTGTAGATATAGTTGAAAGCGATGATGAGTTGCTGTAACCTTTTGAATCCCCTACCACCTTTTGTGATTTTCAATAATTTGTTTTGCGCAAACTTGAGCGAGAGTATTTGAAGATTCTCAAAGCGATAGAAAGTTATACAAGTGTCTCCCATCTACCTTGGAGCTCATGCCAGATCTCAAGCCTTAGAGGTGCAGCAAAATCCATCTATCTGAACACTAAATATTTTGATAGCTATTTGATGCCACGATCGTTTTAATATTCTCTTACTCTTCTTCTGTCAAATCCCCTTATCTTGCTATTCCCTAGATTACTTTAGGTGTGTGGTAAATAATATTTAAATATTTAAATATTAACATATATGAGGAGAATAGCTTACGGAATCAAACGCACTTATGAGAACATAAATGTTAAGAGCCATGCGAGGAAAACACGGTCTAGCCTTTTCGCCACTGGGGGCTTAGTATCGCCAAACCCGTGTAAAAGGCTTTAGATGCCTTTACTTCTGTGAGATGTTATTTGGGGAAAAGAGAATTTTAACCTCAATTGGCCTATCGTCTTATGTTAACTTTCTAAGAATTGGATTGTCTTAGTTGGTGGCTGTCTAAAAAATTTGAAGTGTTTTGGGCCGACATGCATCGAAATGTTCGTACATTCAAAACGTCTAAATGGTATCCTCGATGCGTACATATTATTACATAAACCACATAAAACCATGATCAGACAGTTCATTCATTCCCACCAACCTCACATCTTCCCCCNCACCCCTCCTACTACTCTCACTACTCCGACTCCTCCTCCCCTTCTCCGGCGTCGCCCTAGCA